>WTXK01000298.1:0-57818 GCA_025769895.1 Lactarius psammicola
TTCTATGAGTTTTCTTCTCTTGGTGGTACTGTGATGAACCAAAAGTAGTCGTCTTTGGTCCAAAGTAGAAGGGATTCTACTGGGTGATTGTTAAAGGTGGAGTGGCTTGCTAAGTGCCAATACAAGAGTTGTTCTTGGGCTGCGTCGGATACTGGGTAAGTCCTCTGTGACGAACTCTTCAAACCTTGAAGAGGGTTATTACTTCGCCAAATGGAAGTAAGTTTATTAACCTTCGTAAGACTAAGGAGACGTCACTCCAACAGTCTACTGATCAATTGATATGCGTCAATAAGGGTGGTAGATGGGTAATAAGTTTGAAGTTGTCGTCAGCGGTGGGTTTCAACAAAGCCTTGAGCTCTTCTAGCTTGTTCTTCTTCAGTAATGTGTGCTGGGAACAAAAACACTAGACCCCTTTTATTGATACAAGGATTCCCAGCTACCTACTACAAGCACTTACTACTATAGTAAGTGGTTATAGTTCTTGATCGTCTGGGTAGTGCGTAATGTGTTGGAAGGGGCCAGCTGGAATATGGGGGATGAAAGCAGTACCCTATCAAGTGAGGGCTGGTCTGGAGTACGTCCTCAAAATGGTAACCTTGTTCGATGGCATATACTTTTTCTTCGTAAAATGTTAGATAACCATATGTGGTTATCACTCTTCCGTCCAGGAAGTCTTGTACTTCCAAGATGACCAGGGAGTATATGTACCCCTGCTTGACAATGTTGTTTAGGGGGGCGAAGGCTTCGTGAATGCCTCTCCTGAAGTTGTAGCGGATGCTACCAAGGGGGAGGTCTGCGCTGGGGTGGTCAAGGATGGCCTGACAACAGGCGTACAATGGCTGGACGCCCAAGGCAATGGCAAGGGAACGATTACGGGGGTAAATGGTCTGAAAATGGGGCGACTTGCACCAGAAGGGGAGGATACCAGGAAAGGTGGGGGGGGTTGTCGCACAGTTGCTGGACAGTGTGAAAATTGTGGATGGATTCCCAATAGAACTCACTAATGGGTCTCCACTCTTCTCCTCTGATTGTATGTACTGTGACGAACTGATGAGGGTGCTGTCCCACAGCACCAAGACAAGGAGGGGGACGAATGACAGGGACAGGGGGAGGAATATTCTCTTGATCCTCAGCTGGTTCTGGACTGGCTGGACGTGGGGTATCTACCCGCTCTTCTCCTTCTGCTATACGATGATAATTGATGGGGGAGTCCGGGGTAGCTGGGCGCGAAGGGACAAGGAAAAATGGCGATGGTGCAGGTGGCAGGGACTGTGGACGTGGGGGCGGAGATACCAGACGAACAGTGGGGACTTGGAGTGACGAGGGTGCAATTAGCGGTGACTGGAATACTGGGGATGAAGGATACACGAGCTCCGGACTAGGGGAGCAAGGACTGGATTGGATAGATGAAAGGGGGGAAGTTGAGAAGGGCTCTGTACGTCAAGCCAACTGAGGGACCAGAGGTGATGGTGGCGCTGATACAGCAGCCTGCGCTTAAGGGGTGGCGATCTGCTCAACTACTTGAGCGACTTCTGGAAGAGGGGCAATATTCAACCCCACTGGTGATAATGAATAGCGTAGGGGGGATGAGGGAAGGAGACCGTCAAGGGGGCGTGCCAATGGAGAGTACTCTCTATTGGAAAAGGAACCAGATTCCTCGTCTCAGTGTCCGAACTCAGAGTAGTTGTAGTCAGACACTATCAAGAATATCCGTGGTCAATTTAAGTGAGACTGTTCAAGTGTGATGACTTACTCTTGGTAAGTCAAGCAGAACTTGGGGCACTTAGGAAGGTGACGACAGATAAGAGGGACGACAAAGAGAGTGATGTGAAGAGAGCAGAGGAAGACTTTGAACACAAGCAAGAGGCAGAGGAGGTGGAGCAAACCAATGGTGGTGAGCTGCATAGAAGACTGGAGGCTTGCAAGTGGGAGTTCACAAGTGGACAGTCTGAGGGACTGTCTGTTGTATAGTGTTGCCACAGCTTGGCTCAGCTCGGCTTGGCTCAGCTAGGCATGGCTCGACCAAAACGGGACGGGCCGAGCCGAGCCGCTCCCAAATAAGCCAGCTCGAGCCAAGCTCAGCTGGCTCGAGCCGACTGTAAGACGAATAAGGAAAGTCAGCCATATATGGTATCCATGGCTGATTCCGGGCTGAGTCAGTGAGTTACTGAGAGTCGAGACTCGAACAAATGGGACTTATGGAAGTCGTAACCTAAGTTAGTGAAATGTAGTTGCACACTGGCAGAGTCTGGCTTCAAAGACTTCAAGAGCTTCAACCTTCAAGCTTCAACCTTCAAGTTTCAAGTGTCTCTGTCTAAGTCTAAGATCTAGTCTGAACATTCCCTCATGCTCTCGCGCGTCCTCGGACCTCGGACCTCGGCCTGCTTCCCTCGTCCCCGGCTCTCTCTGCTTCACCGCATCCCCCTCGCTATTGCGCCGCTGTCTGTCCACAGAGTGGTCTGCTGTCTGCGCGTTGTCTGCGCGTTGTCCGCGTTGTCTGCGTGCTGACTGCTTGCCGTCTGTGCGCTGCCTGTCGCTGCCTGTCGCTGCTCTGTACCCTTGCTGCTGTCCTCCCTCCCTCGTTGTCTCGCCGCCTCAGAACCCCCCACTCTCCCTTGTGCGCACTGTGTCGGTTCAATGGACCCCCTCGCTTGCCGCCTCGTCTCCCCCCTCTCCTTCATGCACGTCATGTCGGCCTCGGACCTCTCACCTCCCATCTTCTCCCTCGCGCCCGCCCTCTCGGACCTCTCTTGGACGCCTTCCTCTCCATCTCGGCGCATCTGACCCGCTTCTCTCCCTCTTCCTCGTCACGTGCACCATCTGGGCCTCGGACCCCGCTCGGATCCCGCCTCTCCCTTGCCTGCACTGTCTGGACCCCTCGGACCCAGCTCGGATCCCCACCTCCCTCGCCCATACGCCATCCTGCCGCCCCTGTGCCTTCTCGGCACCCTGACACAGCCCTCTCCCTCTCCCTCTCCCTCTCCCTCGCCGTCTTGCCCCCTCGAACCCCCCTCAGACTCCTCCCTCTTCATCGCCCTGGCTCGCCGTCGCCATCATGCCTCCTCGGGCCCCCTCCCTCTCCCTCTCCCGGGCTGTCTAGCCTTGCCACCGCCACGGTGCCCCCTCGGACCACCCCAGGACCCCCTCGGACCCCTCCCTCTCCCTCGCCCGGGCTGTCTGGCCCTCGCCAGTGCCGCCGCGCCTCCTCGGACCACCCCAGGACCCCCTCAGACCCCTCCTCCTCCCTCCCTCTCCCTCCCCTCCCTCTCCCTCACCGTCGCGCCCCCTCGGACCCCCCTCGGACCCCCCCTTCTCCCTCACCTGGGCTGTCTGGCCCTCGCCACTGCCGCCGCGCCTCCTCGGACCACCACAGGACCCCCTCGGACCCCTCCCTCTCCCTCTCCCCCTCTCCTCCTTCTCCCTCACCGTCGCGCCCCCTCGGACCCCCCTCGGACCCCCCCCTTTCCCTCGCCCAGGCCGTCTGGCCTTGCTACTGCCACGGCGCCCCCCTCGGACCACCCCAGTACCCCCTTGGACCCCTCCATTTCCCTCACCCGGGCTGTCTGGCCCTCGCCACTGCCGTCGTGCCTCCTCGGACCACCCCAGGACCCCCTCGGACCCCTCCTCCTCCCTCCCTCCCTCTCCTCCCTCTCCCTCACCGTCGCACCCCCTCGGACCCCCCTCGGACCCCCCCTTCTCCCTCACCCGGGCTGTCTGGCCCTCGCCACTGCCGCCGCACCTCCTCGGACCACCACAGGACCCCCTCGGACCCCTCCCTCTCCCTCTCCCCCTCTCCTCCTTCTCCCTCACCGTCGCGCCCCCTCAGACCCCCCTCGGACCCCTCCCTTTCCCTCGCCCGGGCCGTCTGACCTTGCTACTGTCACGGTGCCCCCTCGGACCACCCCAGTACCCCCTTGGACCCCTCCATTTCCCTCGCCCGGGCTGTCTGGCCCTCGCCAGTGCCGCCGCGCCTCCTCGGACCACCCCAGGACCCCCTCAGACCCCTCCTCCTCCCTCCCTCTCCCTCCCCTCCCTCTCCCTCACCATCGTGCTCCCTCAGACCCCCCTCGGACCCCCCCTTCTCCCTCACCCGGGCTGTCTGGCCCTCGACACTGCCGCCACGCCTCCTCGGACCACCACAGGACCCCCTCAGACCCCTCCCTCTCCCTCTCCCCCTCTCCTCCTTCTCCCTCACCGTCGCGCCCCCCTTGGACCCCCCTCGGACCCCTCCCTTTCCCTCGCCCGGGCCGTCTGGCCTTGCTACTGCCACGGCGCCCCCTCGGACCACCTCAGTACTCCCTCGGACCCCTCCATTTCCCTCGCCTGGGCTGTCTGGCCCTCGCCACTGCTGTCGTGCCTCCTCGGACCACCCCAGGACCCCCTCGGACCCCTCCTCCTCCCTCTCTCCCTCTCCTCCCTCTCCCTCACCGTCGCGCCCCCTCAGACCCCCCTCGGACCCCTCCCTTTCCCTCGCCCGGGCCATCTGGCCTTGCTACTGTCACGGCGCCCCCTCGGACCACCCCAGTACCCCCTCGGACCCTTCCATTTCCCTCGCCCGGGCTGTCTGGCCCTCGCCAGTGCCGCCGCGCCTCCTCGGACCACCCCAGGACCCCCTTGGACCCCTCCTCCTCCCTCTCTCCCTCTCCTCCCTCTCCCTCACCGTCGCGCCCCCTCAGACCCCCCTCGGACCCCCCTTGGACCCCTCCCTTTCCCTCGCCCGGGCCGTCTGGCCTTGCTACTGCCAGGGCGTCCCCTCGGACCACCCCAGGACCCCCCTCGGACCCCTCCCTTTCCCTCACCCGGGCCGTCTGGCCTCGCCGCCACCGCTGCACCTCTTTGGACCCCCTAGGGCCCTCCTGGGCCCTCCCTCTCCCTCGCTCAGGCCGTCTGGCCTCGCCGCCGTCGCCGCGCCTTCTCGGACCACCCCAGGACCCTCCTGGGCCCCTCCCTCTCCCTCGCTCAGGCCGTCTGGCCTCGCCGCCGCCTCCGCACCTTCTCGGACCACCCCAGGACCCTCCTGGGACCCACCCACTCCCTCGCTCGGGCCGGCTGGCCTCACCACCGCCTCTGCACCTTCTCGGACCACCCAGGGACCCTCCTGGGACCCTCCCTCTCCCTCGCTCGGGCCGGCTGGCCTCGCCACCACCGCCACGACTCCTTGGAACCATCTGGGGGCCTCCTGCCCCCACTCTCTCCACCACCTGGGTTGTCATGAACTAGTATGCCGCGTTCATGACTTAGTTATACTAACGTACTATCAATAGTACTTGCCACACTCAAAGAAAGGGTACTATCAAGTTGTCCGACTAGGACCCTTGGTTCCACCTCCCATATAGTAGGAAACCTGGGCTCTATGGTCCCACCATGTCCGTTTGCGCAAAAGTGATGAGTAGAGGCGTCCACAATATTGCGTTTTCATTGTCGCCTGAATGTTTTTGGATGATTTAACTTGTTATTATTTGTGGACAGAGTCCAAACAAGTTACTAATAGGTAAACAAGGATCTATTATTAGTATTAGAAGGTTCTACGACCTTCTATAGTCTTCTACCAGCTTCTACAGGATGTACTGCGGAGAAGGTCACGAGACCTAAGAGAGACTAACACCATTGGACACTATTTATAATGCTTCCACTGTATTCCAGAGTATTCTACTGCGCACAGACCATGTAACTAGGTATATAAGCTAGCCTAATACTACAGACAGCCCTCAGACTGTCCACTTGTGACAATCACTTGCTAGACTCCCTTGCCCCTTCCCTTCTACCACCATTGAAGTGAACCTCCCCTTCACAGTCCTGCTCGTGCTCAAGCCCCTGCTACTACTCCTCTTAGTCTCCCTTCTCCTCTTCCCTATTGTTCGACGTCCTCCTCCGTCCTCCAAGTACAAACGGTCTCACTAGTCAGTGAGTCCTTCACACTTGGACAGTCTCTCACACCTCTGACCTCGAACAATCATTGATAGTGCCCTACTCTACTGGAGAGCTTGGACACTGGGACGAGGAATCACAGTCTTTCTACACGGACTACTCCCCTCAGACACGACCCTTGGATTATCTACCAACCCTATCTCCGCCACTAGAGTACTCGGAGATTAAGGAAGAACCCCTATCCCCCCTATCTAGTGTAAGGTCGTACACTCCGGAATTGCAGTACCCCTCTCCATCTCCAGTTCCCCAGTTGGCTCGACGAACGGAGCCTTTCTCGGGACCCCCTCTCGCTGATTACCAGCTCCCCAACTCTCGCTCCCTCAGTCCGGAGCCTACATATCCACAGCCTATTGTGTTCTTATCTCCCCCTTACTGCACCTGCATCTCTCCCAGAACAGTCAGTACGACTAGTCACTCCACCCCCCCGACCACAGTCCGTGCCCTGTACACCCTGGGTAACACCCAGTCTAGACCCTGTTCGACCTCTCACTCCAGGACTCCCCCATCAACTACCACAGGACTGCTGAAGGGCAATCACCAGTACCCTCCAGAGTTCCGACCCCAGTCAGCAACCAAGAAAACCAACCTCCACTAATCCCTGTAAACCGTCCCCCCTCTTGTCTACAAAGAACTGGTCCACACCCGCACCAGTATATTGCAGTATTTACGGAAAGAGGAGAGGAGTGGAGGCCGATAGAGGAGTTCTATCGAGGATCCATTTACCAAGTGCGTACCATCCGACAACTCCGTACCAACCCACCTGCCTTCCCTGGGGTGTGTGCCTTCCGATACAAGGCCCCTCATTGTCAAACTATCTACCCACTACACCCACACCGAGCCCTTTGTGAAGCCTTCGGGATCCAGCCCATCTACGTGTGCTCCCAAGCAGTGCTAGAAAACCCAAGCGCAAGCCTTCCACTAGGGACCATCAAATACAGTTTTAGAGAAGGTATTCGCAAGGCTTTTTCCCCCCTTCCCCGACGCCATAAAGCTAGCCTACACCTACTGCATAGTCATGCTAGAAATACACGACTTCCTGGACGGGAGGGTAGTAACTACCTACGGGTACTTGACCTTTTACGAAGGACAGGTATTTGCAGTTGATCAAGGACTCCATTGCGAAGACGCAGTCAGAACGGACCCCCAACTATTAGCCTATTGTCTCACCCCCCGAATCCCCTTTGATCCAATTGACTACCTGACCAAGTACACCGACTATACCATACTATAGGCTTACCATAGCAAGTAAGCACTTGTAGTAGGATATTCGGGTAGTCAAACAAGTCAATTAAAGAACACTAGTGTTTCTATATCCTGCTCAGGTTTCCGAAGAACAGCGCATAAGACGTGCCCACGCCTTATTTGAATCACATAGAGAGCGACAACTCCAAACTCTCTTCCCACCATCCTCCCTCTTCGACGCATCAACCAGCAATAAAATAGACTGTTGGAGCGATTCTCCCAGCACTCTAAACAAACTAGGGGACCTACTTCCTTTCGGAGAAGTCTTATCCCACACAAGATTTCAAGACTTTATAACCAACGACTTGGAAAGCCTAGCAACAGCTGGTCAAGAACAGCTCCTTTACTGGCACCTAGCCCAGTCCACGGTCGTAACCAACGCACCCACTGAAACCCTTCTCCTTGTGGACCAACGACGACTACCTCTGGTTTATTGAAATATTCGCAAGAAGGAGCGAACTAATAAACCGAATTGAACAAGGAGAAAGAATCCGAGTTCTGGAAAGATTCCGTTTGGATTATTTAGAAATCCAAATATCATTTCAAGAGTTACGCCTAGTAACAACCTCATATCCACCTCAAATTGTCGTTACAGAAGGACGGGAACTAACGTACAGGTGGAACCGATCGGAGTGGATCACCTCCCTAGAAAACCCAGACACAAACCTAATAAACCCAAGGATTTATCATTTACCACCAGATCAACCCAACGACCCTGAAATCCTAGAGTTCGCACAAGCAGTAGAACTCAGAAGACAGGAAATAAACCAACTTCCCCCAAGCAGCCGACCACCATCAACCACACTAGTAAGCTCTAACGACGGCTGGGAAACTACCAGCCAACAGGAAGTTAGAGTAACTTGTTGGTGTAACAAGGAAGTTTGCGACTGCGGCTTTAGGCCTGACACACCACCTACTCCGCCTAGTGTAGTATTGTGGGTACCCGGACAGAATTATCTACCTACTAGAAATTAGAAGGTAGTTTCTTCCAAAAGTGACAGAATCAGTCATTGAGTGGGCCGTTGAGCTGGCTTCCCAACACACAAACCGGAGACAACGACACCGAAACAGATTACAACCAAGAAACTCAACCATTGGCTCAAACGGAAGCACCCCAATAATCCCACCCATCAATCAAGCTAACCTTCAAGAACCGTTGTACCCCACTATTCAAGGAGAACCCCAAAGACTACCGCAACCACCAGTTTACCCTATTATCCGACCAGTTACTCGACGAGCCAATAGGCACCACTCCACTAGTAGTGAAGAAGCTCAGTACCAAGCAACACAGCCCCAGTTACATTGCCATTTTCCGGAGAACATCTACATCTCGGAAAACATTCCCACTAGAACTCCTAGGGAATTACAACAGTTCAAAGAACATTGTAGACTCCAGTACCAAGCCAACAGAACTACCTTAGTTCTAAACCAACCTCTTTCCCGAATAAGGGAAATATCATCAAGCCCACTAAACTTCCAAAACTTATTGTGGCGAAGTCGTACCACAGTAGGACACTTTGGAATTTTCGAGGAATATCATTGGATTCGACGACAATTAAGACCCCACGTACCCGACAAAGCAATCCTACGACCAGCTTATAGAGTCACCTATAACTGGGACTCAGACGGGTGGACAGTTACTCAACTAGAACACTAGTGAATGACTAGTACCCCCACAGAGGATAACCAGGGAGTTAACCGAAGACGAAGAACTTCGTATACCAAGATACTTCAACGACAAATACTATTCCATCACCTACGGAGCCTACTACGCAACTTGGGGATCTCTTAATATCTAGAGTAACACAGGAGATTTTCCTTGGCTCATATCCATCCTAAACAGAGACTTAAACGACGACGATTACGAAGAAGCGTGTCCAGGCTACAAGCAGATTGAGGACATTGACTTCTATAATCTAATCGGCCAGTACCAAGGTAAAGAAGTTGCCTGGTCCAGCAACAAGAACGGGTGGTATTATAGAAACCACCGCAAGGTCATCTTTCAAACAGAGTTTGGCACTCCTCGGGAAGGGTCTCCAAGCAATAACAACTCAGAACCTGACGAAGAGGAAGTTTCCCAACTATTAGATAGTGTCACGCAAACTGTTGCAGCCCTACTCGCACAAGCTTCTGGCCCACATACACCGCAGTCAGGAGCACAAACACCAGGAACCCCTGCACAACCGCCTTATCCCATGTTACGTGTCTATCGGCACGTGGCTCGACTTGAGCGGAGAATAGGTGACACTACAATGATACGACTTAGCGATATGACGGCCTCTTGGCACGTGATCGTGAGAGTATAACAGTAAGCCCTTAGCCGTGGGACAATACTGACTCGAAGACGAGAATGATAAGGCAGACTCCTGCTAAGAGGAGCGCAAGACTTGACCCAAAGAAGAATAGAATAGATGAGAACCGGATAGATTCAAGAAGACCAAGCTGCGGACTACGGCGCAGCTTGGCTAGCCTTATATACATATACGCGAGGGCTTTAAAGCGCCTCTTGAAAGGTGAGTGACCAATCACGTATCGTATGGCTATCGTAATTGTCCATCCGAGTCATATCGTACAAGCCAATCACATCCTCGATCCTTATCGTACAGTACTGGGTTATCAAGACCGTTATCTGTGAGTCACATACCGTTATCACATGCCGCTGGTCCGGGGATACAAGCTACCCGGAGTCCCACGTCGTAACATCCCACACCAGCTACCGGTCCGCAGCCAACTGGTCAAACCAGAGCATCTAGCTCGCAACAACTAACCCTTGGAGCTCCAACACATTCGCAACCAAGCACTCCTTCAACCCCAAACACACCATCAACCCCTGGTGCGGTCATGGCTAATCCACCACCACCCAAAATATTGGGAGTACCACCCGAACCATTCGACGGCAAAGCAGACAAAGCTGAATCCTTTTGGAACAATCTTGCCAATTATTATTACCTCAATGACGCCACCTATACAGATGAAGGACGCCGGGTTTCCGCTGCATTAACCCACTTTAAGCTGGGCACACCTGCGGGTGAATGGGCCCAAGATAGGCAGAAAACAGCCTTAGCAGCAACTCCCATAAGTTTTGGAACTTGGCAGGACTTTAAAGACGCTTTCAAAAAACATTTCATTCCAGAACACACCAAATTGGAAGCAACAAACGTGATGTACACCCTTAAAATGGGGAACAGATCCTTTAACAAATGGTACCAAGATTGGTCCACACACACCTCGCGATCAGGGGCTAATGAAGAAACAAAGATGTTCGCTTTCCGACGAGCTATTCCCCAGGCCCTACATCAGAAGATAACAGGACTTTTGCCACAACCAACGACATTAGAAACCTTGGTAGAAAAAGCACGAGACTTTGACTCAGTTTGGCGCCTCTTTACCAGCCCAAGTTTCACCCAAACAGGAAGACAAGGTCCTAGAAATAGAGCCTTGGCTATAGAGGAGGACGACACCCAAATAAATGCCACTTTACCCATTAGTCCTCAGTTTGGGGGAAAACTCTCCAAAGAAGAAAAAGAAAAACGATTCCAAGAGAAACTCTGTTTCTACTGTGGCAAGCCAAACCATGTAGCCAAGGACTGTCGTACAAAGAAACGACAAGGAAATCAACGCCCAGGATCTCAGCGCCCAAGGTCAGACTTCAAAGCACGCGCCACAACTACGATGGATGAAACCATGGAAAACAAGCCTGAGGATCACCCAGCCCAAGTAGCCTCCATGACGATCAACTACCCACATCACGTTGTCCCCTCCCTCAACAATGAGGATTTTTAAATGGTCCTACTGCCGCACTGTCAGTTAGGGCATCACAAATTGCAATGGTACATAGATTTTCACTATTAGAGACACTGGATTCCGACCCTGTACCTGGTGATACTATACGAAATAGACGTTCACCTTCTATCACATTAAGAGTGTCTCTAATTGGAAAGAAATCTGGCCGTGAAATCAGTGCACGCGCACTACTAGATAGTGGTGCAGAAGGAATTATTCTCGACCACGACTTTGCCAAAAAGCATAAGCTCACATTACGGTCCTTAATTACACCACTACCAGTCAAGAATGTAGATGGAACACTTAATAAATGTGGTTCCATTCGTTTCACAACCATCCAACGTTTAAGGATACAAGCAGATCAGGACCATCACGAGGAAACAGCCGAATTATATGTCACCACACTAGGGGACCACGATATTATATTAGGAACAGACTGGCTCCTAGCTCACAACCCAGAAGTAGATTGGGCACTCCCACGTATTTCCTTTACAAGATGCCCTGTTACGTGCACATTAACAACCGCCCCATTAACAATTACATCAAAACGTGCGCAGACACGATCAACCACGATCAACATGATATTACCTACATCCCCGGATAATCCCCAAGACACCAGCTCATTTGACCATGACGCCATGGAACCATTCCTTTACCATCACAGTTTCGCCAAGTATGATCATTTAGCCATACGGGCTAAATCCACTACTAGTACATCCATTGCCACGAAGGTCACGTTAAAAGACCCATTAGAACACATTCCAGCCCAATTCCTAAAGTACGCTCAAGTCTTTAGTGAAGAAGCTTCGTCCCGATTACCACACCACCAGCCCTGGGATCACGCCATTGATCTAAAACCTGCATCTTCAATGAAGAACGGCTCGATTTATCGTCTAACCCCAGGAGAGCAGGAAGCCCTAAAAACCTATATCACGGACCACCTGCAACGAGGCTATATTAGGCCCTCTAAATCACCCATGGCAAGCTCCTTTTTCTTTGTGGACAAAAAGGATGGAAAACTTCGCCCAGTTCAAGATTACCGCCGACTAAATGACATTACAATTAAAAATGCGGCGCCTCTGCCACTTATTCCGGAGCTTATAGACAAGCTACGCGGGGCCCGTTATTTCACCAAATTGGATATAAGATGGGGATACAATAACATCCGCATCCGAGAAGGGGATGAATATAAAGCCGCTTTCAAAACCCCACTAGGCCTCTTTGAGCCGACAGTAATGACCTTTGGCCTTTGTAATGCACCTGCTACCTTCCAAACATTCATGAATATGATCTTTGAAGATCTAGTGGACCAGGGACAAGTAGTAGTATATCTAGACGATATACTAATATTCGCTGATAACATGGCCCTGGTCACAAAGCTAACGGACACAGTTCTCTCAAGACTAGTCAAGTACGACTTATTCCTAAAACCTGAGAAATGCTCTTTCGCACAAACTTCCATTGAATATTTAGGCCTAATCATTTCCGAGGGCCAAGTAGCTATGGATCCGACCAAAATCAAGGCAATTACGAATTGGCCTATCCCTAAAACCGTTAAACATGTCCAGGCCTTCTTAGGCTTTTGCAACTTTTATTGCCGTTTTATCAAAGATTTCTCGTTAATGGCCCGCCCTTTATTTGACCTAACAAAAAAGGATACACCCTTCATCTGGAACACTGCCACACAATCTGCCTTCCAATCCCTTATAACCACTTTCACGACAGCGCCTGTCTTAGCGCTCCCCGACCAAAGTAAACCCTTTCGCCTTATCACGGATGCTAGTGATTTTGCGACAGGAGCGATCCTTGAACAACCAGATGCATTGGACCGTTGGCACCCTGTTGCCTATCATTCCAAGGCTCTACAACCTGCGGAGCTTAACTATGAAATCCATGACAAGGAGCTACTCGCTATTGTACGTGCCCTGGAAACATTTCGTCACTATTTGGAGGGACGGGCCGACAGCTTAGAAATCTGGTCGGACCACAATAACCTCGTATATTTTGCTACAAAACAAAAGCTCACTCGCCGACAAGCCCGCTGGTCTTTATATTTGTCCCGTTTCAAGTTCACTATTGTCCATAAGCCTGGTACGCAAAACAAGTCAGATGCGTTGTCCAGGCGTCCAGACCTTAAAAAGGGGATAACTATCGAAGATAGTGAACGGGTATTGTTAGATAATAAATATTTTGCAATACACGCAGTCCGCCCCACAGCGATCACAGTATTAGGAGATACCACACTCCGCCAGCGTATCAAGTCAACCCAAGACTTCGACAGTGAAGTCAGCCATGCATTGGATTCTATATTGAAGAATGGCCCACGAGCCCTTACAAAGGGCTTAGAAGATTGGAATTTGGAGGATGGGATTATCCTTTATAAAGGCCAAGTTTATGTGCCCAGAAATGAACATTTACGAAGGGACATCGTAAAACAATATCACAATCACATCGCCACAGGCCACCCAGGACGATGGAAGACTTATGAACTAGTCTCCAGAGACTTTTGGTGGCCAGGAATATCCACATTCGTCAAAAGTTACGTGGACGGGTGTGCCATATGCCAGTCCACGAAAATCAAGCCAAAGAATCAAGTACCCTTGCAACCCAACCAAGTTCCCGACAATATTTGGGGAATCATCACCATGGACTTTATTACAGACCTCCCCGCCTCCCAAGGCTTCGACTCATTATACGTAGTAGTTGACCGACTCAGTAAAGCTACCATTATCGCACCATGCACCAAATCCATCACTGCAGAAGAAACATCAAAGTTATACATAGACCAAGTCTGGAGACGAACAGGTCTACCCAGACAAGTTATTTCAGACAGAGGCCCACAATTCGCATCAAAAGTTATGCAGGAAATTTGGAAATTACTTGGAGTAAAATCCACTATGTCCACAGCCTTCCACCCCCAAACAGATGGGGAAACAGAACGAGTTAATCAAGAACTGGAGCAGTACCTCCGTGTCTTTTGCAATTTCCAAGCCGATAATTGGGCAGAACTAATTCCCTTCATGGAATTCGCGCACAACACTAGGCAACACAGTGCCACAGGAAAATCCCCATTTGAAATATGGTACGGATTCAAGCCAGGGTTCATACCACCAGTAAATTTCGCAACCAAAATACCCACAGTAGAAGAACGCCTACGAACTTTAGACCAGATCAGACTAGAAGTCACAGCAGCTTTAAAAGTGGCAGTGGAGGTAATGAAGAACACCCGTCCAGACAACCCCACGTTTCAACCAAAGGAGGGAGACCTAGTGTGGCTGGAAGGCACCAACGTCCACACTACACACCCAAAAGTCAAGCTGGCACCTAGACGTCACGGTCCATTCAAGGTATTATCCACTTGGGGAATCAATTGCAAACTCCAGCTACCCAAAGCATGGCGCATTCACCCAGTATTCCATATATCACTTATATCCCCATACAAAGAGACCAACGCGCACGGACCCAACTTTATAAGACCACCCCCAGAGATTGTTCAAGGGGAGGAAGACCATTACGAAGTAGAAGATATTCTTCAATCAAGACCAAGCCCTAATAAAAAGGGTATACAGTACTTGATCAAGTGGAAGGGATATCCCAACTCAGAAAACTCATGGCTTCCAGCATCCCAGATGAAACACGCCAACACCCTAGTACAGCAGTACCATGCTCGCCATCCCAAAGCCCCACGGCCTAGTAACCTCTAGTAAGGTACTATCGGCGTAGTACCTCCCTAAAAAGGGGATACTGTCATGAACTAGTATGCCGCGTTCATGACTTAGTTATACCAGTGTACTATCAATAGTACTTGCCACACTCAAAGAAAGGGTACTATCAAGTTATCCGACTAGGACCCTTGGTTCCACCTCCCATATAGTAGGAAACCTGGGCTCTATGGTCCCACCATGTCCGTTTGCGCAAAAGTGAGGAGTAGAGGCGTCCACAATATCGCGTTTTCATTGTCGCCTGATGTTTTTGGATGATTTGACTTGTTATAATTTGTGGACAGAGTCCAAACAATTACTAACAAGTAAACAAGGATCTATTATTAGTATTAGAAGGTTCTACGATCTTCTATAGCCTTCCACCGGCTTCTACAGGATGTACTGCGGAGAAGGTCACGAGACCTAAGAGAGACTAACACCATTGGACACTATTTATAATGCTTCCACTGTATTCCAGAGTATTCTACTGCGCACAGACCATGTAACTAGGTATATAAGCTAGCCTAATACTACGGACAGCCCTCAGACTGTCCACTTGTGACAATCACTTGCTAGACCCCCCTGTCCATTCCCTTCTACTACCATTGAAGTGAATCTCCCCTTCGCAGTCTTGCTCGTGCTCAAGCCCCTACTCCTGTTCCTCCTAGTCACCCTCCTCCTCTTCCCTATTGTTCGTCGTCTCCCTCCGAGTTCCAAGTACAAACGGCCTCACTAGTTAGTGAGTCCTTCACACGGACTACGGCGCAGCTTGGCTACCCTTATATACATATACGCGAGGGCTTTAAAGCGCCTCTTGAATGGTAAGTAGCCAATCACGTATAGTAGGGTTATCATAAGAGTCCGTCCGAGTCATAGATATCGTACAGCGACAGACCAATCACATACCTCATCCTTATCGTACAGTACCGGGTTTATCGGAACCGTTATCTGTGAGTCACGTACCACCTATCACATGTCAGGAGTCCGGGGATACGAGCTACCCGGGACCTCGTGTCGTAACATCACCCCCTTTTCAGGGAGGATGCCCACATCCTAAAACCCTTGGCTTCGGTGAAACTCTTGCTGATCTGGTCGCTCCCAGAGTATCTCTGGATCTCCGAGTTGTCGTCGTTCGCGTTCGAGGCGTGCAAGGGTGTCGGCGCGGTGGAGGTGAGCGGCACATAGCAATCGCCTTCCGTACAGTACCGCGATCCCTGTTTCCAACTCTTTGACGCGTTGTTCCAAGCGCTGCTGATCTTGTGTCAGCGCTCGATACCTCCGGACTTCGGCAGGGATGGACTTATCTGATAACGCACTAAGGCATTGGTCGATTACTGGCTGCCGTCGATATCCCCACTCCAGGGTCTTTAGCTTGTCTTCGGTATACTTCGGGGGCCTAGGGAGCACCGGTCGTGGGGTGGCGTAGAACGGAGAGGCGTATACACAGTCCGTCCGATCCGTTCCCATCAGGATGAGGGGGTCGTCGCTCTCGATGATCTGATACCAGAGAGCCGGACAACTAACCCCTTGGATCGTAATAGGGCAGGGAATATAGTCGCTCCCCGCGTTTCGAGTCCACCCTTGCGGGGTCTTGGCCTTGAATGGCTGTTTGAGGGGGTCGTCTACAAGCTCCCGCCACTTGTGTCGCATGATGGGCTCTCCGTCGGTGGTAGAGGCGTGTGGTGTGTCATTGGGTAAGTGCTCGTATCGTCCGTAGGTGATGTGAGGGTGCTCAGCTGGGTAGAGATCGGTTTCCCGATCGACATGTCCGAATTCTTAAGCCTGAATTTGCGCATTCATCGAATTTCGGCGCGCCTCTTCAGCAGTTTCTCTCTCCGCGCGGTGTGCACGGTGTCGAGCTGCTCGTTGGTCCATGCTTGTGCGGTGTGCCACCAAAGCTGCGCGGGTTTCTTCACCGTCGCCTTGAAGGCGGAGCCGTACTGGTACGGGCTCGGTGTCGCTCGTATCTTCTCCCACGATGAGAGGATCGTCCCGAGTTCCACGGCGATACTCCTCCGTGTCAGGAACGTTCCGCACTGTAAGCAGCCGGGGCTGTAGTGCACTTTCGGACAGTGTTGCCTGCGCAGGTCCAGGGAAGGCGCGCTCCACTGCGGCGAGTTCGTCCCTGGTAATTGGGGCAACCACTGTACCTTCGTCTTCTGCAGTTGCATGGACCATAGCGGCTCCTTCTTCCGCGCTGTGGTCTCCGTCATCATTGTCTTTGTCATTGTCGGTGGTGTCCCATCCAAGGGCAGCGGTGTTGCCGGTCTCGTGGACTCGTTGGAGCCGTCGTTGGGCTTCGGGGAGGGTGATGAGTCCCTCCAGTAGCTCGGCAGAGAATACTTCTTCAGCGGTTTTAGTGGCATAGTATGAAAAGTCCATGGAGTTGTGAGGAGAGGAATGTGTATAAGATGAAGGGGAATGGGGCGACTCATCAGTTTTGGTGGTCCTTAAGTATCTTCTTGCATCGGAGTTTGATTGTTCGAACTCCCTTATCTTGTCATCTGTGAAGATATTGGTTTGGTTGACCCACTGGTTCTCTGAGTCAGGATACCCAAGCCATTTGACCAAATACTGCCGTGTACGTCTTCTGCCAAATAGCCGAGTGTCTAGAATCTTCTCGACTTCATATTCTTCCTCCCCTTCCACAAGATCCGGTGGTGGATGTGTGAAGTTTGGTCCGTGAATGGTAGTCTCACGATAAGGTGTGAGAAGATCGATGTGAAACACCGGATGGATCTTCCATTGAGCCGGTAGTTTTAGGCGATAGGAGTATGGCGACATCACCTGGTCTATTATAAAAGGCCCATGCCTCTTTGCCGCTAATTTTGCACTCGGTTGATTGGTTTTAAGATTGCGCCCATCTAGCCATACTTGGTCGCCAACCTTGAACTTGGGCGTATCTTTGTGTTTGACCCATAAGGTCTGGGCCTTCGTTATCAGCGACTGCGCTTCTCGTCGTGCTTCCTTTAGTTGCTCCATGCATGTCGTTATCTGGGGTATCAAGGATGGCTTATCCATCCAATCAGCGTGAGGGTGATATCCCATGAGAAGTTCGAAAGGGGACTTCCTTGTTATCTCATGGGGCCATGAGTTATGCGTGAATTCCACCAGTGGTAGGTAATGGAGCCAGTCCTTCTGATGGTAATCGACCTGGAACCGCAGGTATTGCTCCAGCCACTGATTTTTCCTTTCTGATTGTCCGTCCATCCGGGGATGGTATGCTGACGAGATATTCTGCTCGATTCCTAGTTGTCTGCATAACTCCCTTGCGAATCTCGAGGCAAATCGTGGATCGCGGTCCGAGATGATCTTTGCTGGGAGTCCATATCATGCGAATACGTTCTTGGCATACAACTGAGCGGTTTCTTCTGCGGTGATATCCTCGGTGCACGGTATGAACACCGCTGCTTTGGTGCAGTCATGATCGGTAACGGTGAGTATCGAGTCATATCCCCCAGACGATGGTAACTTAACGATGAAGTCCATAGCCACCGTTTCGAAAGGTTTTGCATCGTCCTTCGGGAAGATAGGTGAAAGAGGGGCACGAGTGGGTCGCGTATTGACCTTGTTTCGCTGGCACTCCGCGCACCCTTTGACGTACTCTACCACGTCCTTGGTCATTCCTGGCCAGAAATATCGTCTGGCTACAAGCATGCCGGTTTTTGTCATGCCTGGGTGACCGTATACTGGGGGAGAGTGGTGAGCGTCGATAATTGCGCGTTTTTTGGGTACTCCCCCTGTAACGACACGCCGGCCTTCCTTGTACCATACTCCGCCGATCTTCATTAGTCGGTGCGCATTGATCCAGTGTTGTATTTGCGCTTCGTCTTGTACTTGTCCGACTGTTTCCACGTCCTCGACAGATGTCGTGTCCATAGTGCGGAGGAACATGTGGTCCAGGAGTACCACCACACTCTGGTTGTCGTTATCTCCCGTGTCATAATCACTGCATCTTGACAGTGCGTCGGCACGCCCGTTTGCTCGCCCTGCAATGTGCTTTATTTTGATCGGATATTCAGACAGTTCTACCACTTCCCTTGCTATTCGCCGATTGATGTTTTGAGGACTCCTCCAATACAGTAGGTTCACGTGGTCTGAGTGGATAATGATGTCGTGTGGGGATCCCGCTAACAGGGGCTTCCAATGCTTCAGCGCTTCCACTATTGCCAACAGTTCGAGGTCGTATACGTGGTAATTGCGTTGAGCCTGGTCCAGCGTCTTCGAAAAGTATCTGATTGGGTGTTTCTTGCCGTCCTGCTTTCATTGTAGGAGAACTCCTCCAATAGCGTATCCCGAGGCGTCCACTTCGAGTTCAAACTGGTCTGTTAGTACCGGGTGTGCCAGTATGGGTTCCTGCGTTACCCGCACTTTGAGTGTGTCGAATGCTGCTTGCTGGTCTTGCCCCCATGTCCATGCTTCCCCTTTTCTTGTGAGTACGTTTAAGGGTCGTGCATGGTGTGCAAAGCCTTTAATAAAAGCGCGATAAAAATTGCAGAAACCGAGAAAAGAGCGGACGTCCTTAACAGTTTTCGGAGTGGGCCAATCGCGAATGCCCGTGATTTTTGCAGGGTCCATGCGTGTTACCCCCTTTTCAAGGATTACCCCCAGGTAATCCATGGCAGGCGCATGGAATAGGCACTTTTCGAGTTTGAAATAGAGGTCGTGATCCTTGGCAACTTGTAAAACGTCGCAGACCGCAGCCACATGGCCATCGAGGCCTGAGCGGGACGCGATGCCGATGTCGTCCATATAGACGCGGATGGTGGTACCCCGTGTTTCGTGTTTGAGGATGACGTCACGGTATATGAAATTCATCATGGTCTGGAATGTAGCCGGAGAATTAGTGAGCCCGAAATACATAACCGTAGGTTCGAAGAGTCCATATCGTGTTTTAAAAGCTGCCTTTTCCTCATCGCCCTCCTTGATGCGTACGTTATTGTACCCCCAACGGATGTCGAGCTTCGTATAGATGTCCACGTTGCTCAAATCCGTGATGAGATCGGTGATAAGTGGAAGAGGGTATTGGTTTCGCACCGTTACGTCATTCAGTTTTCGGTAGTCCTGTACAGGTCAGAGTTTTCCATCCTTCTTCTTAACAAAGAAGAAGGGAGACGCGTAGGGTGACTTGGAGGGTCATATGTACCCCTTCTTTAGTTCGTCGGTGATGAATGCCTGGAGTGCTTCGTCCTCCTGTCACGTGAGGGGGTATACCTTACAGTCTAACGCGGATGGCGCATTCGGCTTCAGGTCGATGGCATGGTCCCATACTCGTTTTGGGGGAAATCGGCGCGACTCCTCCTCACTGAAGAGTGCTGCGAATTGTGCGTATTGTGGTGGTAAGGTTGCGGCCTTCGTATATTGTCTTGCTTTGATGGCCAATTCCGTTGCTGTAGTACGAATGGTACACTGTTCTTCAAGTCTTCGGATGATTTCGTTCTTTTCTTGCGCAGGTAGTGGCTCTGCAGTGGTGACGCCAATAGTCGGTTGACGTGTTATCTGGGGGTTTACTGACCGGATTACGATGGGTAGCATATCTTCATGGATGGTGGCGTATCGCCATGTAAATCGTGGTTTGAATGTGGCTAGCCATGGGTATCCTAGGACAATGTCTTCGTTGCCGATATCAGTGATGAGGAATCTCATTTCCTTGTGGATTCCTTTAGTGCGTACATCGAGGTCCACATAATGAGTGATGGACCCCCCTTTGTTTTCGGTGTTGTCAATATTCCATATTTTGCGCGGTTTCTCCAGGGGAACCAGCCCTAGTCTTAGTTGTCTTGCGAACCTATGATTCATGAAGCAGTCGGTGGCTCCGCTGTCCACTAGAGCTTGTATGTCGGCCATTGCGTGATGTGTACGAGTCGAAACTGGAATGTGCATAGACCGGAATTGCGTAGTTACTATTACAACATCACGAGAATGTACTGCCCTCACCCAGGCCGCCGGGTTTAGGCGTTTGGAAAATCCTCCCTTTCCCATATTCCTTTCATCACCAGTTCTTGAGTTTCGTCGCTTTTGTTGGCGATTGTTTGAAGTACTTGCGCCGCTTCTTGCTGCGGCGTTAGGTTTGCAGTAGCGTGGACTTGGACTGGCGGTTGTTGATTTTGTCGTGCTTTTTGGGGCTGCGTGCAATCGCGACTGAAGTGTCCATATTGTTGACAATTATAACATTGTACTCCCCTGGTGTCACGAGGCTGCCCTCCTCATTGTTGGATGTACCCTCCTCTGGGTACGTATCGTCCTCTTGTCCCTTGAGTGTATGGTCGAAAGTTTGGATCGTTGGGGCTTATGTCTTCAGAGCCCGCGACTGCCGTCGTGATGTTGTCGACTTCTCCTCCCCTTGCTCTGGCCTGGGTGGATGTATCCATTGTGTCGGGGTGTGTGAGATGCGGAGGTGGGTAGTATCCTCCTCGGTTTCCGGTGCGGCTTCGATACTTCTCCAGATTCTTCTTTCCCTCATTGAAGTGGTTTTGGAGGTGGATGTATTGTTCCTGTCTTTTAAGAAGGGACGCCTTCCATCCTTCGTAGCTTTGCGGGTTATCGAGCGTGTAACACTGTTCGTATAGCTTGCGCGGAAGCCCTTTGGTGAACACGTTGATCACCATGGGTGAATCTGCCCAATAGCCAGCATGCCGCACTAGTTCCTCGAATTTAGACACGTACTTGTCAATGTCCGTTCCTTGCATATATATTCCTTCCTGTAGCGCCGTTCGCACCTATTCTTGTTCCATTGTATTCGTAAACCGCCTTTTGAAGCTGCGATACACTGCTTCCCAGATTCGTTCGTCGTCTTCGGGTATTCCATTCGCAATTTGTAGTGTCAGCCACCTCATGTGGGTGGTGATCCATTCGTTTAGATCATCCCCTTCCAGGAATGTGAGGAAGAGGATGGCGCGCGAGTAGGCTTCGCGCATTGTCTGCGTATGGCGATTCATACCCCTATACAGTTCCCACTTGGTGAGAAAGGTTTCAGTGGTTTTTCTATCCCCGCGGAAAATAGGAGGGGCCTGTCCTTGTAACTTGTTGTAGTCTCCTCGTGCAAGAGGATCTACTCCTCCACTGCTGCCATTACCTCCGCCTCCGCCTCCGCCACCGCCGCTTCCTCCTCCTGGTGGTGGGGGTCCTCCCGGGGGTGGCCGTCGTGGCGGTACTCCTCCTGGGTATCGTCCCGGTGGTCCTCCTCCTTGTGGAATGTTAGCGGGTACTCCTTCACCTTCTACCCTTTGCCTTGCCAGGTAGCTCCACACCCGACTTTGTTCCCTATCTGATGGAGGGTCGGGTTGGTCGGGCCCGTACATTCGTTGGTTTGCGAGTTCGTCGAGGGTTAGGTGGTGACCCATATTTGGGTCAATAACTCGCTCTTCTGGTTGTAATGGCGTTGGCGCCCTTTCTTCGCGTTCGCTTTGCATCCTTTGCTCAGCTAACCTGTCAGCGAGCCTGTTTTCTTCTTCGGTGTATGCGTGCGTTTCTGTTTCCGTAGCCATAACTGCGGGTGATCTGATGTTGATTTGTTCTGCTTGGGCAGCTAGAGAATTGATACATATCTCGTCAAACCGCCGTCGTTGTTGTTCTTCCTCTGCGTCTGGACGATCTCCTATTTTGTCTTCTGTTGTAGTCGGTTCAGTACTGCCTTCGGACGGCGCTGGTGCACTATCGTCTTCTGCGCCGTCAATTGGTCCCCACTGGTCCCTGTGCACTACTTCGCTTCGTAGGATGTTGCAACCGTATTCGGGTCCCGTGGGTCGTAGTACGTCCCACCGTTCTCTGCGAGGACTCCAAGCAACTTCTGTCCAACACGTATGTTCGAAATTGAACTCAACTGGGTAAACTCTCGATGGTCTTGTGGGTAGGTCCACCCAATATCCAGTGACGTTGTTCACCGTTCCCCACCACGCGTTTCCAAGGTAACGGGTAGGAATGTTCCGGTCTTGTTACGATGCGAGGTTCCGGGTAGCTCGTACCCCTGGACTTCTGACATGTGAAAGGTGATACGTGACTCACAGATAACGGTTCCGATAAACCCAGTACTGTATGATAAGGATGAGGTATGTGATTGGCTTGTTATTGTACGATATCTATGACTCGGACGGACTATCACGATAACCATACTATACGTGATTGGTTACTTACCATTCAAGAGGCGCTTTAAAGCCCTCGTGTATATGTATATAAGGTTAGCCAAGCTGCGCCGTAGTCCGCAGCTTGGTCTTCTTGAATCTACTCTGTCTGTATTCGTCCTATCGTCCCTTGTCGGGATAAGTCTTGCGCTCCTCTTAATAGGAGTCTGCGTCATCATCATCGCTCTTGAGTCAGTATTGTCCCACGACTAGGGCTTGCTGTTATACTCTCACGATCACGTGCCACAAGGGCCGTTATATCGCTAAGTCATCTTCGGTAGTGTCGCCTATCCATTGCTCAAGTCAAGCCGTGTGCCAGTAGACACGTAACATTAAGACCAAGCTCCTTCAACGTGGCGACCGAAACTACCGCCGATAGCTGGGTATTCACGCAATACTCAATCGAACGAAGAGGAGATCGAAATGTCCCCGTCCGCTACCTCAGAAACGCGTGGTGGGGTACAGTGAATAACGTCACCGGATACTGGGTGGATATACCAACAAGACCATCGAGGGTCTACCCAGTTGAGTTCAATTTCGAACATACGTGCTGGACAGAAGTTGCTTGGAGCCCTCGTAGAGAACGGTGGGACGTACTCCGACCCACAGGGCCTGACTACAATTGCAACATTTCACGAAGTGAAGTAGTGCACAGAGACCAGTGGGGACCGATTAACGGTGGAGAAGACGACAGCGCACCAGCGCCATCTGAAGGCACTACAGAACAAACCACAACGGAAGACGAAGCAGGAGACCGTCCAGACGCAGAAGAAGAACAACAGCGTCGACAATTTGACAAGATACGTATCAATTCTTTGGCCACCCAAGCAGAACAGATCAATATCAGATCGCCCGCAGTCATGGCTACAGAAACACGCACGTACACTGAAGAAGAAAATAGGCTCGCCGACGCATTGGCTGAGCGAAGGCTGCAAAACGAGCGTGAAGAAGAAAGGGCGCCGACGCCACTGCAACCAGAAGAACGAGTCATTGACCCAAACACGGGCCACCACTTAACCCTAGACGAACTTGCGAATCAACGAATGTACGGGCCCGACCAACCCGATCCACCCTCTGACAGAGAACAAAGCCGAGTATGGAGCTACCTAGCAAGACAACATGTGGAAGGAGAAGGAATACCCGCCAATATTCCACGAGGGGGCGGACCTCCCGGATGATACCCTGGAGGAATACCACCACGACGACCGCCGGCAAGAGGGCCACCAGCACCAGGAGGTGGTGGCGGAGGTGGTGGCAGAGGACCACCAGGAGTAGACCCCAACGGAAGAGGGGACTACAACAAACTACAAGGGCAGCCCCCTCCCATATTTCGTGGTGACAGAAAAGCTACTGAAACATTCCTCACCAAGTGGGAATTATACAGAGGAATGAACCGCCACACGCAAACAATGCGAGAAGCCTACTCGCGCGCTATTCTATTCCTCACCTTCTTGGAAGGAGACGATCTGAACAAGTGGATCACCACCCACACTAGATGGCTGACGCTACAAATTGCGAACGGAATACTGGAAGATGACGAGTGAGTATGGGACGCCGTGTACCGCAGCTTCAAACGACGATTCACAAACAATGGAACAGGAGCAAGCGCGAACAGCGCTGCAGGACGGGATACGAATGGAAGGAGGGGACATTGACAAGTACGTGTCCAGATTCGAGGAATTAGTGCGGCACGCTGGCTATCGAGCAGACTCGCCAATGGTGATCAACGTGTTCACCAAAGGACTCCCACGTAAATTGTACGAGCAATGTTATACGCTCGACAACCCGCAAAGCTATGAAGGATGGAAAGCGGCCCTCCTCAAGAGGCAAGAACAATACATCCACCTTCAAAACCACTTTAACGAAGGGAAGAAGAACTTGGAGAAATACCGAAATCGCCCCGGAAACTGAGGGGGGTATTTCTCACCTCCACACCTTGCACACCCCGACGCAATGGACACGTCCGCACGAGCCAGAGCAAGAGGAGGAGAAGTCGACAACATCACGGCAGCAGTCGCGGGGTCTGAAGATATAAGCCCCAATGACCCAAATTTCCGACCTTATACGCAAGGATCAAGAGGGCGATACGTACCCAGAGGAGGATACGTCCAACGAGGACAGCCTCGTGATACCAGGGGAGTACAATGTTACAACTGTCAGCGATACGGACACTTCAGTCGCGATTGTACGCAGCCCCGAAAGACGCGGCAGAACCAACCGGCTCAAGTCTGTGCCGTCACAAATCAAACACCGCAGCAAGAGGCGGCACAAGTACTCCAAACGATCGCCAACAAGAGCGATGAGACTCAAGAACTAGTAATGAAGGGGATATGGGAAAGAGAGGATTTTCCAAACGCCTGAACCCGGCGGCCTGGGTGAGGGCAGTACATTCTCGTGATGTTGTAATAGTAACTACGCGGTTCCGATCTATGCACATTCCAGTTTCGATGTGCACACATCACACAATGGCCGACGTACAAGCTTTGGTGGATAGCGGAGCCACTGATTGCTTCATGAACTACAAATTCGCAAAACGACTAGGACTGGGACTGGTCCCCCTAGAAAAACCACGCAAGATATGGAACATCGACAATACCGAAAACAAAGGAGGGTCCATCACTCATTATGTGGACCTCGACATACGCACTAAAGGAATTCACAAGGAAATGAGGTTCCTCATTACCAACATTGGCAATGAAGATATCGTCCTGGGGTACCCGTGGCTGGCCACATTCGAACCACGATTTGTATGGCGATACGCCGCCATCCACGAAGACATGTTGCCTGTGGTAATCCGGTCCGTAAATCCCTACACGACGCGTCAACCGGTTATTGGCGCCACCACTACAGAACCACTACGACCTCAAGAAAAAGACACAATCGTTCAGCAATTGGAGGAGCAATGCACAGTTCGCACAACAGCAACGGAACTTGCCATCAATGCAAAACAATACACAAAAGCCACTACTCTACCACCACAATACGCACAGTTCACTGCACTCTTCAGCGAAGAAGAGTCACGCCGTTTTCCTCCTAAACGGGTCTGGGATCATGCCATTGACCTGAAACCAAATGCGCCAGCAGCACTGGACTGTAAGGTATACCCCCTTACACGGCAAGAGGACGAGGCACTCCAGGCATTCATAACCGACGAATTGAAGAAAGGGTACATACGACCCTCCAAGTCACCCTACGCATCTCCCTTCTTCTTCGTCAAGAAAAAGGACGGAAAGCTTCGACCCGTACAAGATTACCGGAAATTGAACGACGTAACGGTGCGAAACCAATACCCTCTCCCACTGATCACCGATCTCATCACGGATCTGAGCAACGCGGACATCTACACGAAGCTCGACATCCGCTGGGGCTACAACAATGTGCGCATCAAGGAGGGGGACGAGGAAAAGGCAGCCTTTAAAACACGCTACGGACTCTTCGAGCCTACGGTCATGTACTTTGGACTTACTAACTCCCCGGCTACATTTCAGACCATGATAAACTTCATATACCGCGACACCATCCTCAAACACGAGTCCCAGGGGACCACAATCCGTGTATACATGGACGATATCGGCATCGCGTCTCGCTCCGGACTCGATGGTCACATAGCTGCAGTTCGCGACGTCTTACAAGTCGCCAAAGACCACGACCTTTACTTCAAACTCGAGAAATGCCTCTTCCATGCACCCGCGATGGATTACCTGGGGGTAATCCTTGAAAAGGGGGTAACACGCATGGACCCTGCAAAAATCGCGGGCATTCGTGACTGGCCTGTTCCTAAAACCGTTAAGGACGTTCGCTCTTTTCTTGGTTTCTGCAATTTTTATCGTGCTTTTATTAAAGGCTTCGCACACCATGCGCAACCCCTAAACACACTCACGAGGAAAGGGGAGGCATGGACATGGGGGCAAGACCAACAAGTAGCGTTCGACACGCTCAAAGCACGAGTAACGCAGGAACCCATACTGGCACATCCGGTACTAACAGACCAATTCGAACTGGAAGTGGACGCCTCGGGGTATGCTATAGAAGGAGTCCTCCTACAACGAAAGCAAGACGACAAGAAACATCCGATCGGGTACTTCTCGAAGACACTAGACCCAGCTCAACGCAATTACCACATATACGACCTCGAACTACTGGCAATAGTAGAAGCGCTGAAACACTGGAAACCCTTGCTAGCGGGTTCCCCATACGACATCATTGTCCATTCAGATCACGCGAATCTACTATACTGGCGAAGTCCCCAAAACATCAATAGACGGATAGCCAGGGAAGTAGTTGAACTATCCGAATATCCGATCAAAATAAAGCACATTGCAGGACGAACGAATGGGCGCGCTGACGCATTATCAAGACGCAGTGATTATGACACCGGAGATAACGACAATCAAAGCGTAGTGGTACTCCCGGACCACATGTTCCTTCGAACCATGGGTACGACATCCGTCGAAACTGCGGGGACGACCGAACAGGCGCAGGACGAGGCACAAATACGACCCTGGATCAATGCACACAGACTGATGAAAATCGATGGGATATGGTACAAGGAAGGCGACGCGTTATCACTGGGGGAGTATCCGAAAAACGTGCAATCATCGATGCTCACCACTCTCCTCCAGTATACGGACATCCGGGCATGACAAAAACCGGCATGCTTGTAGCCAGACGGTACTTCTGGCCAGGGATGACCAAAGATGTGGTAGAATATGTCAAGGGGTGCGCAGAATGCCAACGAAACAAGGTCAACACGCGACCTATTCGTGCCCCTCTTCTCCCCATCTTCCCAAAAGAGGACGCAAAACCCTTTGAGACGATAGCCATGGACTTCATTGTTAAGTTACCATCATCAGGGGGATATGACTCGATACTCACAGTCACTGATCACGACTGTACCAAAGCGGCGGTGTTCATACCATGCACTGAAGACATCACTGCAGAAGAAACCGCTCAACTATATGCCAAGAACGTATTTGCGCGATACGGACTCCCGACGAAGATCATCTCAGACCGTGACCCACGATTCGCCTCGAGGTTCGCAAGGGAGCTGTGCAGGCAATTAGGAATCGAACAAAATATCTCGTCAGCATACCATCCCCGAACAGATGGACAATCAGAAAGGACGAACCAATGGCTGGAACAATACCTACGGTTCCAGGTTGACTACCACCAAAAGGACTGGCTCCATTATCTGCCACTGGCAGAATTCGCGCACAATTCGTGGCCCCATGAGATAACAAGGAAGTCCCCTTTCGAACTGCTTATGGGGTATCACCCTTGCGCTGATTGGATGGATAAGCCATCCCTTATACCCCAGATAACGACACGCATGGAGCAGTTGAAAGAAGCACGATGAGAAGCGCAGTCATCGATAACAAAAGCCCAGACCTTGTGGATCAAACACAAAGATACGCCCAAGTTCAAGGTTGGCGACCAAGTATGGCTAGATGGGCGCAATCTCAAGACCAGTCAGCCGAGCGCAAAACTGGCGGCAAAAAGGCACGGACCCTTTATGGTGGACCAGGTGATGTCACCATACTCTTATCATCTGAAATTGCCGGCTCAGTGGAAGATCCATCCGGTGTTTCACATCGATCTTCTCACGCCTTATCGTGAAACCACCATTCACAGACCAAATTTCACACGTCCGCCACCGGATCTTGTGGAAGGGGAAGAGGAATACGAAGTCGAGAAGATTCTGGACACTCGGCTGTTTGGCAGAAGACGAATGAAGCAATATTTGGTTAAGTGGCTCGGATACCCAGACTCGGAGAACCAGTGGGTCAACAAGGCCGACATCTTCGCCGAGGACAAGATAAGGGAGTTTGAAAAACGAACCTCCGACACCCAAACGTATTTAAGGAGTACCCAAGTTGCTGAGTCGCCCTATCCTTCACTTCCTCCCCACTCTCTTACTACTCACATCCCCTCCATGGACTTTGCGTACTATGCCACTAAAACCGCTGAAGAAGTGTTCTCAGCTGAGCTACTGGAGGGACTCATCTCCCTTGATGAAGCCCGACGCCGCCTCCAACGTGTCCACGAAACCGGCAACACCCGCCGCCCTCGGATGAGAAACCACCGACAGTAACAACGAAGACGGTGACAGCGGGGACCACAGCGCAGGAGAAGGAGCCGCTGTGGTCCATGCAGTTGCAGAAGACGAGGGTACGGTGGTTGCCCCGATTACCCGAGACGAACTCGCCGCAGTGGAGCGCGCCTTCCCCGGCCCTGCGCAGGCAACACTGTCTGAAAGTGCACTACAGCCCAGGCTGCTTACAGTGCGGAACGTTCCTGACACGGAAGAGTATCGCCGTGGAACTCGGGACGATCCTCTCATTGTGGGAGAAGATACGAGCGACACTGAGCCCATACCAGTACGACTCCACCTTCAAGGCGACGGTGAAGAGGCCCGCCAAGCTCTGGTGGTACACCGCGCAGGCGTGGACCAACGAGCAGCTCGATGCCGTGCACGCTGCGCGGAGAGAGAAGCTACTGAAGAGGCGCGCCGAAATCAAATGAATGCACGAATCCAGGCTCAGGAGTTCGGACACGTCGATCGGGAAACCGATCTTTACCCAGCTGAGCACCCCCACATTACCTACGGACGATACGAGCACTTACCCGACGACACCCCACACGCCTCCACCACCGATGGCGAGCCCATCATGCGGCATAAATGGCGGGAACTTGTAGATGATCCCCTCAAGCAGCCATTCAAGGCTAAGACCCCGCAAGGGTGGACTCGAAATGCAGGGAGCGACTACATTCCCTGCCCACTCACAATTCAGGGGGTCAGTCGCCCCGCTCTCTGGTACCAAGTCATTGAGAGCGACGACCCCCTCATTCTGATGGGAACGGATCGGACGGACCACGTGTACGCATCCCCGTTCTACGCCACTCCACGACCGGTGCTCCCCAGACCCCCGAAGTATACCGAAGATGAACTAAAGACCCTGGAATGGGGGGTACCGAAGGCAACTGGTGATCGACCAATGCCTTCGGGCATTATCAGATAAGTCCATCCCCGCCGAAGTCCGAAGGTACCGAGCGCTGACGCAAGATCAGCAGCGCTTGGAACAACACGTCAAAGAGTTGGAAGCGGGCATCGCGGTGCTGTACGGGAGACGGTCGCTATGCGCCGCCCACCTTCACCGCGCCGACGCTCTTGCGCGTCTCGAACGCGAGCGGTGACAACTCGGAGACCCCGAGATACTTTGGGAACGGCCAGACCAGCAAGAATTTCATCGAAACCGAGGGTACTAGGATGTGGGCATCCTCCCTGAAAAGGGGGTGATGTTACGATGCGAGGTTCCGGGTAGCTCGTACCCCCGGACTTCTGACATGTGAAAGGTGATACATGACTCACAGATAACAGTTCCGATAAACCCAGTACTGTATGATAAGGATGAGGTATGTGATTGGCTTGTTATTGTACAATATCTATGACTCGGACAGACTATCACGATAACCATACTATACGTGATTGGTTACTTACCATTCAAGAGGCGCTTTAAAGCCCTCGTGTATATGTATATAAGGTTAGCCAAGCTGCGCCGTAGTCCGCAGCTTGGTCTTCTTGAATCTACTCTGTCTGTATTCGTCCTATCGTCCCTTGTCGGGATAAGTCTTGCGCTCCTCTTAATAGGAGTCTGCGTCATCATCATCGCTCTTGAGTCAGTATTGTCCCACAACTAGGGCTTGCTGTTATACTCTCACGATCACGTGCCACAAGGGCCGTTATATCGCTAAGTCATCTTCGGTAGTGTCACCTATCCATTGCTCAAGTCGAGCCGTGTGCCAGTAGACACGTAACAGGTCTCCTCTTTGTTCGATGGAGTATTGCGCGAATACCCAACTATCTGCAGTAGTTTCAGTCGCCACGGTGGGAGCTTGGTCTTAATGTTACGTGTCTACTGGCACGTGGCTCGACTTGAGCAATGGATTGGCGACACTACCAAAAACGACTTAGCGATATGACGGCCCTCGTGGCACGTGATCGTAGGAGTATAACAGCAGGCCCTAGTTGTGGGACGATACTGACTCGAGAATGATGACGACGATGCAGACTCCTACCAAGAGGAGCGCAAGACTTATCCCGACAAGGAAGGATAGGACGAATAGAGGCAGAGTAGATTCAAGAAGACCAAGCTGCGGACTACGGCGCAGCTTGGCTACCCTTATATACATATACGCGGGGGCTTTAAAGCGCCTCTTGAATGGTAAGTAGCCAATCACGTATAGTAGGGTTATCATAAGAGTCCGTCCGAGTCATAGATATCGTACAGTGACAGACCAATCACATACCTCATCCTTATCGTACAGTACTGGGTTTATCGGAACCGTTATCTGTGAGTCACGTACCACCTATCACATGTCAGGAGTCCGGGGATACGAGCTACCCGGGACCTCGCGTCGTAACAATGATGCTGTGGAGTTCGCCCGCAACCTTGCACTTTCTCTCTTCGAAAACAACGTCATATCCCGCCCCCTTTCAGCAATGGAAGCTGAGGTCATTGTTGTGGGTAACTCGCTCGAATCCCTATTTTCCCTTGACAACCCCGGGCCCATCAGGGATCGCGTCGCCGAGGCTATCAAATCTCATATCCAGCAAGACACCACAAGGCTGTTCTCACTCTCTTCTATCACCTCTTATGCATAGTACAACCATTCTATCTGTCAACATGAGGAGACGCAATGCCATGATGCATGCCCTCCTTGAAACCAACTTGACCGATGATATTATTTGCGTTCAGGAACCGTGGTTTGGCCACATCGGAGTCTCAAGATCGGACTCCGCAAGGGATGGAATTGAAGTTTTGGGCAGTGCCTCGCACCAAAATTGGTCTATCTTTTACCCTCATTTTACTGACTCTAAACGAGCTAAGGTTATGATATACGTTCGCAAGCATAGTCGTTTAGCCTCCCCTAGGCGGACCCATCCCGTACGGGTGGTCCCTCGACTAGACTTGTTACACCATAATACGGTAATGATGGTGGACTTACATATACACCAGGATACTCTACGTATTATCAACTTTTACAACGACGTGGAAGACCCGTCAGCATTACGTTCTTTACTCACCCTTGACCTAGATCCCGCAATCCCAACTTTACTTGTCGGTGACTTCAACGTCCATTCCCCGAGTTGGTCTCCGAGGGGTTGGTCACCCTTGCCCACTGCTGCCAAGCTCGAACAGTGGGCAGCGTCTCAGGCCTTTGAGCTTGTTACGCTTCCCGGAGAAATCACTCGGAGGGGCATGGAAGCAGAACGTGGCAGTACGCTGGACCTTGTCTGGCATAATTGCGCAGCGGTCGCATCCCTTGCCCTCTCGCCCCCCATTACGGATTGGGAAGCCTCCCTCGGCTCAGATCATGCGGGTATACGCACAAACTGGCTGTTGGACGGCTTCTTCCGCGGCTTAAAGCCAGTGGTCCATACCAAATATTCCTTTGACTCGCAGGACAACGAAGACGAGCTCAAAGCCTGGCTTGCCAGTATCGAAGGCGGCCTCCCACCCTTACTCCCCATCTCTAACCCCATCAACATCGAACGCGCGGCCGAGGCCATTCAAACGGCTCTCATCCAAGCTTGCGAGTCCCATCTGAAAAAATCCCTCCCATCTAAAGCACGAAGCAACAGATGGTGGAATGAGGATTGCGCCGCCGCGGTCCTTGCTCTGCAACAAGTACCTCCCGGTGACTCGGACAAGAAACGGGCCGCCTCCCGCGACCTCAAATGGATCACGCACAAAGCCAAGCGCGGATATTACGATAAGGTCATTTCCACTCGTAATATCTGGGAAGTCGCTAAATGGAGACACGGACGACGTTTGGACGGCATCCCAGCTCTCAGGCTGGCGTCTGGCGCTCTCTCCTTTGACCAAAGGGAGATCGTGGACACCTTGGGGAAGAAATTCTTTGTTGATGGACTTGATGATATACAGGTGGCCCAGATCACAGACCCTGCACCCCGACCCACTCGCCCACTAGAACCTATAGTCAAAGATGAGATTACTCACCTCCTAGCGCTTTGCGCCAACGATTCGGCCCCTGGGGACTCGGGCATTTCCTGGCTTATCCTTAAGCAGGCCTGGACCACAATCAAAAATCACACTATCCCCCTCTTTGACGCCTGTCTGCGGGAGGGCTACCATCCTCGGCTCTGGAAGAAGGCTATGGTCATCGTTATCCCCAAACCGGGAAAAGACGACTACCTCTTGGCCAAGTCTTACCGGCCTATCTCTCTCATAGAGTGTCTGAGCAAGCTGTTGGAGAAGATTGTCGCTTGTCGTCTCGCTTTCGAGGCTGACAAGCACGGACTTCTTCCAACATCTCAGTTCAGCACTTGCCCTTTCTCGTCTACACTAGATGCGGGGTTCACGCTTTGTCATGATGCGCAGCAGCAATTACGTCTTAACCATAAATGCAGGGCCGTCCTCTTTGACATTAGCGGGTTCTTCGATCATGTGCATAAGGGTCGGATGGATCATGTGCTGCGCATCCTCGGCTACCCTGAGTCGATCGCGGCCTGGGTCCTCTCCTTCCTGGACAATCGTCAGGTCTCTCTTTACTTTAATGGACAACTTGGCAAGGAACGTGGCCAACCAGTAGGCACGCCCCAAGGATCTCCCCTTTCCCCCATTCTTTCCGCTCTATACACTGCCCCTTTACTTCACCTCGCCCCTCCGTGCGACAACACCACCCTCGGAATGTACGTAGACGACAGCCTTGTGTTTGCCCACGGCAACACATGGGACAAAGTCAATGATCGTCTTCGGGAGCGGTATCTAGCATGTGAGGTCTGGTTACGTAACTCGAACCTTTTTCTCGAACCATCTAAAACTGAACTCATCTACTTTCGTAAACCACATACTAGGGAACCGTCACCCACCTCCATCCTTTTACCGGACATCGTTCGTAACACTTATTACTATACTTATGCTAAAACCACTGTATGCTATTTGGGGTTCTTTGTGAACTTCAAATTCGACTGGACATATCACGTTACCACCATGTGCAACTGGGCACGTGGATCACTGAAAGCTTTACAGATGCTTGGCAACTCCGTTAGAGGGATCTCCACTGCGAGCTGGTGACTGGTGTTCAACGCCGTCTGCCTCCCAGTGCTCTCCTACGGATGTCAACTTTGGGCCAACGCCACCAACTGCAAGTCTCTCGTCAATAAGGTACAGATGGTGTTCAACGAGGGGGTTCGCGTTTGCGCTGGAGCTTTCCGCACCGCGCCGCGTGAACCCCTTTACGAGCTCCTCCGCATTCTTCCAGCGGATTTGTACCTTGAGAAACTAACCAAAACTTCTGCATACAGACTGACCCGTGTTCCCCAGACCTCCCAGCTCTTGCGCCATCTAGGTTAAGACTGGGGTGGACTGGTCCAGAACGGCCTGGACACTGGTAACCCCGGTGGATCAGTACAAGTCAGTGCACGTGTGGCCCGGTCTGGAGGGTCCAAACAGCGCCCCACTGCCTTGGAGGCTCTCGGAGCTCAGGTGGATCCAACCTGCCCCCGAACCGACGTCACCGCAGTTTCCCCCTGGGAGGTTCCCAACTGGAGGGCTTCTGTCAAGGTGATGGGGATGGATAGACCCCAATCCCGGAAAAAGTGGGTGGATGACCTATACCAGGGAATCCCCAACTCCAGTACGGTAGCAATCTACCTTGCCAGCACGGTCTCTAACAAAGGCCGGGCCGACAACAAACAAGTGGGCAGCGCAGCAGCTTGTGTGACAAGCGGGGAGAGGCAGACCGTACGTCAGTGGAGCATGGGGATGCAGGTGACACCAGGGGATGTTTCTCTGTTCGCACTTAGCAAAGCTGCGGAGTTCATTTCCCTTACTTACTCATCGGGGGTCGCACCCACAGATATTTACATACTCTGCACGGACATGAGCGCCATTTCACGCATACAAAACTTCAAGGGGTCTAAGAGTCAACTTGACCTCCTCCGTTTTCATCATACGCTTACATCCTTTTTCTCCGTACCCAGGAACACCACAGTTCATGTGGTGTGGTCTCCGTTGAAGAAGGATCGCACGCAGTCCCAATTGTCCCGGTTGGCAGCCGCTGGAATCTGTGCTACGGCACCCCTGGTCTCCCTGCAAAGGGTTCAGTCAGCCGCCTTTTTCAAGGCAAGGGCCAGACAAACCACTTATCAAACCTGGTCTAGGCAATGGATTCAGAGCCGAAGATTAAAATCTGGCCGAGACTTTTCCGCTTACAACTACGGTATCCAAAACCCCCCCGATGGCCGTAATCACCCCCTCTTTACCGCCGCCATCCCCATTAAATCCCGGCCGGAGAGGCCGGGAGATGACCCAGCCCCTATCACCCATTACAAACCTCTGCCCCTCCCGGACATTACTCGCAAAACACTATGCACGGCGTTCCAACTTGCCGTTCAGCACTCTTTTACGTCTGAGTACACTCTTCGTCATCGACCCGATCTCCCCCCTGAACATTCCGCTTGTCCCTGCGGCGTTAGGGAACGGTCCATCCCTCACCTCATCCACCATTGTCCCCGAGTCCGCCGTGCACAACGCCAACTTGTCGACAATTGGCATACCCACATTCGCGACATCCCGCTGAAGAACCTCTTTGGAGATTCTGACGACGCTAGATGGTTGCTAATTTTCCTCCAGATTTCCAGTGCTGCCTCAAGACCGGAGACGGGCCCTGTCCCATTCAATCCTGGTTGACCGCGCGTCCTCAAAATGGCTGACCCCGCTTAGTGCGGTCCGCCCACCTTGTTGGGGGTAATTTTTCCTTATCTTTGACATGGAACTTTCGATTCCCACATCCATTCACGCCATCTGTTTACTGTTGTGTGGCTACCTAACAACTGTCTTTACGCTTCCTCCTGTGACAGGGGGTTCCTTTATTACCTACGAGCTCATACTACGGTGTGACCTCCACTTACGTTATTTACCCTTCAATGAGTCCTTAGTTGTGTACTTGACTGGTCTTGTATTAGATTACTGCCCCAGAATAACAATGGTTCAAAAAAAAAATAAAAAAAAAATGCATCTGGTTGCTCAAGGATCGCCCCTGTCGCAAAATCACTAGCATCTGTGATAAGGCGAGAGGGTTTACTTTGGTCGGGGAGCACTAAAACAGGCGCCGTCGTGAAAGTAGTTATAAGGGATTGGAAGGCAGATTGTGTGGCAGCATTCCAGAGGAAGGGTGTATCCTTTTTTGTTAGGTCAAATAAAGGGCGGGCCGTCAACGAGAAATCTTTGATAAAGCGGTGATAAAAGTTGCAAAAGCCTAGGAAGGCCTGGACATGTTTAACGGTTTTTGGGATAGGCCAATTTGTAATTGCCTTGATCTTGGTTGGATCCATAGCTACTTGGCCCTCAGAAATGATTAGGCCTAAATATTCAATAGAAGTTTGTGCAAAAGAGCATTTCTCAGGTTTTAGGAACAAGTCATACTTGACTAGTCTTGAGAGAACTGTGTCAGTGAGTTTGGTGACAAGGGCCATGTTATCAGCAAATATTAGTATGTCGTCTAGATAGACTACTACTTGTCCCTGGTCCACTAGATCTTCAAAGATCATATTTATGAACATTTGGAAGGTAGCAGGTGCATTACAAAGGCCAAAGGTCATTACTGTTGGTTCAAAAAGGCCTAGTGGGGTTTTGAAGGCGGCTTTATACTTGTCTCCTTCTCGGATACGGATGTTATTATATCCCCATCTTATGTCTAGTTTGGTAAAATAACGGGCCCCACGTAACTTGTCTATTAGTTCCAGAATAAGTGGCAAAGGTGCCGCATTCTTGATTGTGATATCATTCAGACGGCGATAGTCTTGAACCAGGCGAAGCTTCCCATCTTTCTTGTCTACAAAGAAAAAGGAGCTTGCCATGGGTGATTTAGATGGCCTAATGTAGCCTCGTTGCAGGTGATCTGTGATGTAGGTTTTGAGGGCTAACTGCTCTCCTGGGGTTAGACGATAAATTGAGCCGTTCTTCATTGAAGATGCAGGTTTTAGATCAATAGCGTGATCCCAGGGCTGGTGTTGTGGTAATCGGGATGAGGCTTCCTCACTAAAGACTTGATTGTACTTTAGAAACTGGGCTGGGATGTGTTCTAGGGGATTTTTTGATGTGGTTTTCGTGGCAATGGCCGTACTTGTAGTGGTTTTAGCCCATATGGCTAAATGATCATATTTGGCGAAACTATGGTGGTACAGGAACGGTTCTATGGCATCATGGTCAAATGGGTTGGATTCTTGGACATCATCTAGGGGTGTAGGTAATATCATGTTGATAGTGGTTGATCGTGTCTGCGCACGCTTTGATGTAATCGTTAGTGGTGTGGTGGTTAATGTGCATGTAACAGGGCATCTTATAAAGGAAATATGAGGCAGTGCCCAATCCACTTCTGGGTTGTGAGCTAGGAGCCAGTCTGTTCCCAATATAATATCATGGTCCCCTAATGTGGTGACATATAATTCGGCTGTTTCTTCGTGGTGGTCTTGATCTGCTTGTATCCGTAAACATTGTATGGTTGTGAAACGAATGGAACCACATTTATTAAGTGTTCCATCTACATTCTTGACTGGCAGTGGCGTAATTAAAGACCGTAACGTGAGCCTATGTTTCTTGGCAAAGTCGTGGTCGAGAATGATTCCTTCTGCACCACTATCTAGTAGTGCACGTGCACTGATTTCATGACCGGATTTCTTTCCAATTAGAGACACTCTTAATGTGATTGAAGGTGATCGTCTATTTCTTATAGTATCACCAGGTACAGGGTCGGAATCTAGTGTCTCTAATAACGAAAATCTATATACTGTTGCAATTTGTGATGTCCTGACTGACAGTGCAGCAGTAGGACCGTTTAAAAATCCTCATTGTTGAGGGAAGGAATAGCGTGATGTGGGTATTTGATTGACATGGAAGCTACTTGAGCTGGGTGATCTTCTGGCTTGTCTTTCATGGTTTCATCTAGTGTGGTTGTGGCGCGTGCTTTAAAACTCAACCGTGGGTGCGAAGGTCCTTGGTGTTGATTTCCTTGTCGTTTCTTTGTACAACAGTCCTTGGCTACGTGGTTTGGCTTGCCACAGTAGAAACAGAGTTTCTCCCGAAATCATTTCTCCTTCTCCTCTTTGGAGAGCTTTCCTCCAAATTGGGGACCAATGGGTAGTGTGGCATTTATTTGGGTGTTTTCTTCTTCTATAGCCAGGGCTCTATTTCTAGTGCCCTGTCTACCTGTTTGCATAAAGCCCGGAGTATTGTAGATTCGCCAGACTCTATCAAAGTCTCGTGCTTTTTCTGCTAAGAGGTCCAATGTCGTGGGTTGTGGTGAAAGTCCCACTATTTTGTTGTGAAGGGCCACAGGGATGGCTCGGCGGAAGGCAAACATTTTGGTCTCATCATTTGCCCCTGATCATGAAGCATGTGTGGACCACTCTTGGTACCATTCATTGAAAGGCCTATTCCCCATTTTAAGGGTGTACATGGCATTAGTTGCCTCTAGTTTAGTATGTTCTGAAATAAAGTGTTTCTTAAAGTCGTCACGGAAGGCTTCCCAAGTTCCAAAGTCTATGGCGGGTCTAGTGGCTAAGGCTGTCTTTTGTCTATCTTGTGCCCATTCACCAGCAGGTGTTCCCAACTTGAAATGGGTTAGTGCTGCGGAAACTTTTCTTCCCACATCAGTGTATGTTGCGTCGTTCAAGTAATAGTAGTTGGCTAGGTTGTTCCAGAATGCTTCAGCTTTTTCTGCTTTACCGTCAAAGGGTTCTGGGGGTACTCCAAGGAGTTTGGATGGTGCTGGGTTTGCCATTAGAGCAGGTGCTCCCGGGGATGGTGGTGTATTAGGGGATGAAGGGTGTTATGATCCGGACGCTTCAGTCCTTTTCCCATGTATGTATCCACTTACCTTTGTTTCGGGTTTGCTATCTCTGTTACTTCATTGGTGTGTCCCCCTTGTTCCATATGTGGTTTACTCCATATTGTCTTGTGCTTCGGATAAGAAAACTTCAGATAACAACATTTACCTATGTCTGTCCTTGTGTGTTCGTCTTTGTGACTTGAGCACTATATATACTTGTACTCAACACTGTAGGAAGCCAGACTTGGCTTCGTTTGCAATCTAGCAACCTTGCCTTCGTACCTTTGGTGTGAACAGTTATCTTCTCATCTTGTGAACCACCTCTCTCGACTCTAATCGAGTCAAACCCTCCTTCGAAGTCTTTGCAGTTGTACTATAACAACGCCACACCTGATTGACTTAGTTCGCCACCAAGATTAGGCGTAGAGAAGTGTCTTACACTTCGGACTAGGTGTCCTGTCACTAAGTCGGTTGTGCACATTGTGCATAACATCTATTAGACACTACTAGAGTCGTAGCATCGCAGACAATAGACGTCTTTGCTCATCTATTAGTGTGTGTCTCCACAGACACTCTGAACCTTTGAACCACCCCTTGCACAACGCCCCTGCTAGGGCGTAACAAAGGGGGGCTTGGTGTAGACTGTGACGGAGCTCCAAGGGTTAGTTGTTGAGAGCTAGATGCTGAGGGTTGAGTTGGTGGCTGTGGGCCAGTAGCTGGTGTGGGATAGGGCTGTTGCACAGGGGTCCCTGGTGTTTGTGCTCCTGATTGTGGGGTGTGTGGTCCGGATGCTTGCGCAAGTAAAGCTGTGAGAGTTTGTGTTGCACTGTCTAGCAACTGGGAAACTTCTTCTTCGTTGGGTTCTGAGTTGTGGTCGCTTGGAGATCTTCCTTGAGGAGTGCCAAATTCTGTTTGAAAGATAACTTTTCGGTGGTTTCTATAATACCAGCCGTTCTTGTTGCTGGACCAGGCAACTTCTCTACCATGGTACTGGCCGATTAGATTATGGAAATCGATGTCTTCGACTTGCTTGTAGCCTGGACACGCTTCCTCATAGTCGTAGTCGTTTAAATCTCTATTTTGGATGGATATGAGCCAAGGAAAATCCCCTGTGTTGCTTAAGATATCAAGAGATCCCCAAGTTGCGTAGTAGGATTCGTAGGTGATGGAATAGTACTTGTTGGTGAAGTACTCTGGTACGCGAAGTTCTTCTTCCTCAGTTAATTCCCTGGTTGCTTCTGTGGATGTACTAGTCATTCACTAGTGTTGTAGTTGAGTAACCGTCCACCTGTCTGAGTTCCAGTTGTAGGTTACTCTATACGCAGGTCGCAGGATTGCTTTATTGGGTGTGTTGGGTCTTAGTTGGCGGCGAATCCAATGGTACTCTTCGAATATGCCAAAGTGGCCTACAGTGGTTCGGCTTCGCCACAGTAGGTTTTGAAAGTTTAGTGGACTGGAAGATATTTCCCTTGCGAGAGAAAGGGGTTGATCTAGAACTAGGGTGGTTCTGTTGGCTTGGTATTGGAGTCTACAATGCTCCTTGAATTGGTATAACTCTCTAGGGGTTCTAGTAGGGATGTTTTCCGAAACGTAGATGCTTTCCGGGAAGTGACAGTGTAGCTGGGGTTGAGTTGCTTGGTATTGGGCTTCTTCACTACTTGTAGTAGGATGTCTGTGTGCCCTTCGGGTGGCAGGTCTGATAATGGAATATATTGGTGGTCTATGATTCCCCTGGATAGTGGGGTAGACTGGTTCTTGCGGGTTTGCTTGGTTTATGGATGGGATTACTGAGGTGTCCCTATTTGAGCTAATAGGGGAATTTCTTGGTTCCACTCTATTACGACGCCGTTGCCTTCTGTTTGACAGCTGAGAAGCCAGGTTGATTGCCCACTCTAGTATTGGTTCAGCCAGGTGGGAACTTCCTTCTATTTTCTAGTAGGTAGGTAGTTCTGACCGGGTACCCACAGTACTACACTAGGTGGAGTAGGTGGGGTATTAGGCCTAAAGCCGCAGTCGCAAACCTCTTTGCTACACCAACAAGTATCTCCTGCTTCCCACTGGCTAGTTGCACTATTGGTTCCACCACTGTTAGAACTTACTAGCGTGGCGGATAGAGGTTGACTGCTTGGGGGAAGTGCCTCGAGTTCGCGTGTCCTATTGAATACGGCCTGTGCGTATTCCACAATCTCAGGGTCGTTTGGTTGGTCTGGTGGAAGGTGATAGATTCTTGGGTTTATTAGGTTTGAATCTGGGTTCTCAAGGGAAGTGGTCCACAAGGATTGAGACCACTTGTAGGTGAATTCACGTCCTTCTGTGATGACGATTTGATGTGGTTGTGAAGTGGTAACCAGGCGCAGTTCCTGGAACAATATCTGAATTTCTGTGTAGTCCAGGTGGAATCTTTCTAAAACCCGGAGTCTTTCTCCTCCTCTGACGCGGTTTATTAAGTTGTTTTCTTGTTGGAGAATTTCCAAGAACCAAAGATAGTCGTCGTTGGCCCACAAAAGGAGTGTTTCTGTTGGTGCGTTGGTTGTAGTGGTGGCTCTGGCCAAGTGCCAATAAAGAAGTTGTTCTTGGCTGGCTTTTGCTAGGTCGTCTAAGTCGTTGGTTGTGAAGTCCGCAAACCTGGTAGCGGATATTACTTGTCCAAAAGGAAGCAGGTCCCCTAACCTGTTTAGTGTATTGGCGGAGTCGCTCCAACAGTCAATTCTATTGTCCCTGGATGCGTCAAAGTATGAAGTGGGAGGGAATAGGGTTTCGAGTTGTCGTTCCCTATGTGATTCAAATAAGGTGTGTGCTTGCCTTATTCGTTGTTCTTCTGTGACTCGAGCTGGATACAAGAACACTACCCCTTTATTGGATTGACTACCCTTATAGCCCACTACGTAGTACTTACTATTACAGTAAGTCTTATAGTAGGGTAGGTTCTGGGTATTTAGTTAAGTAGTCGATGGGGTCGGCTGGGATGCGAGGAGTGAAACAATATGCGAGTAGATGGGGGTTAGTTCTGACTACGTCCTCGCAGTGAATTCCTTGATCAATGGCAAACACCTGATCCTCGTGAAAGGATAAGTACCCGTACGTGGTAACCACCCTTCCATCTAAGAAGTCGTGAACTTCGAGTACTGCTATGCAGTAGGTGTAGGCTTGTTTGATGGCGTTGGAAAGGGGTCTGAAAGCTTTGCGAAGGTTCTCTCTAAAGCTGTACCTGAGAGTTCCTAGCAGGAGAGCTGCGTTAGGGTTTTCGAGGACTGCTTGAGAGCACACGTAGATTGGTTGGATGCCCAAGTATTCACAGAGGGCACGGTGCGGATGGAGGGGGTAGATAGTTTGGCAGTGGGGGGCCTTGTAACGGAAGGTGCACACTTCAGGGAAGATTGGTGGTGTATCACAGAGCTGACGGATAGTTTGGACATGGAAGATAGATTCTTGATAGAACTCCTCTACCGGCCTCCACTCTTCCCCCCTGTCAGTGAAAACTGCAATGAATTGGTGTGGGTGCTGCCCAGTGGCACTTAGACAAGCTGGTGGTCGGTTGATAGGGATGGCAGGAGGGATGTTCTCCTGATTATTAACTGGGGATGGGACTCTGGATGGAACTGGTGACTGCCCTTCAGCTACTCTGTGGTAGTTGATAGGGGAGTCCAGAGTGAGTGGGCGAATGAGCTCTTGATCAGGTGTACCAGGGTGCACTGGTACTGACTGTGGTCGAGGGGGTGGTGTGACCAGCCGTACTGACTGGTCCGGGAGAGATGATGCTGATATCAAGGGGGATTGGAAGGGTAAAAGTGGAGACGGGTACTGAAGTTCTGGAGTGTATGTTCGGATGCTAGTTAGAGGAGATGGGTGTTCCTCCTTGGCTTCTGTGTTCTCCGAGTATTCTAGTGGTGGGGATAAAGGGGGAAAGTAGTCCAAGGGCCGGGACTGGGGAGAGTACTCTGTGTAGAAGGACTGTGATTCCTCGTCCCAGTGTCCTAATTCTCCAGTAGAGTAGGGCACTTTAATCAAAGGGTGTCCGAGGTCAGAAGTGAGAGACTGTCCAAGTGTGAAGGACTCACTGTCTTAGTGAGGCCTTTGGTACTTGGAACACGAGGGGGGACGACGGACGAGAGGGAGGAGGATTAAGTAGATCCGAAGGATCAACAAGAAGGCTTTGAATACGAGCAGGACAGCAAAGAGATTGATCAATCCAATGGTGACAGAGGAAAGAGGGGCAAGGGGGTTCTGCAGGTAGGAGTCACAAGTGGACAGTCTGAGGGCTGTCCGTAGTATTAGACTAGCTTATATACCTAGTTACATGGTCTGTGCGCAGTAGAATACTCTGGAATACAGTGGAAGCATTATAAATAGTGTCCAATAGCATTAGTCGCTCCTAGGTCTCGTGACCTTCTCTGCAGCATGTCCTGTAGAAGTCGGTAGAACCCCGTGGAAGGGTGTAGAAGGTCATAGAACCTTCTGCCACTAATAATAGAACCTTGTTTACCAATTAGTAACGTGTTTGGACTCCATCCACAAATTACAACAAGTCAAATCATCCAAAAACATCAGGCGACAATGAAAACGTGATATTGTGGACACCTCTACTCATCATGTTTGCGCAAACGGACATGGTGGGACCATAGAGCCCAGGTTTCCTACTATATGGGAGGTGGAACCAAGGGTCCTAGTCGGACAACTTGATAGTACCCTTTCTTTGAGTGTGGCAAGTACTGTTGATAGTATGTTGGTATAACTAAGTCATGAACACGGCATACTAGTTCATGACAGGGAGCAACTATATCCCCACTCCCCTCACCATTCAAGGTGTCACATGACCGGCAATGTGGTACCAGGTCATTGAAAGCGATGACCCCATCATCTTAATGGGGACCGACCGAATGGACCAGGTCTATGTGTCACCATTCTACACAAGTCCAAGGGCTGTCCTCCTGGGGCCGCCGAAGTATATGGAAGAAGAATTGAAGAAGATGGAGTGGGGGCATCCAAGGCAACCTGTGATGGACCAATGCATCCAAGGGTTACAAGATAAGTCCATTGCCACCAAGATATGCCGCTACCAAGTGCTGACGCAAGATCAGCAGCGTCTTGAACAGCGCATCGAAGAGCTTGAAGCTGGCATCGCTGTCCTTTATGGATGACAATCATTGTGTGCTGCCCATCTCCATAGGGCCAATGCCCTTGCACGCCTGGAGAGGGAACAACGACAGCTCGGTGACCCAGAGATACTCTGGGAATGGCCAGATCACACCGAGTACCGACACAAAAGGGGCTACTAGGATGTGGGCATCCTTCCTGAAAAGGGGGTGATGTTACGATACCAGGCTTCAGGTAGCTTGTATCCCCAGACTGGTGGCATGTGATAGCAGTGCATAACTTATACAATAACGGTTCCAAAAACCATAGTACTGTACGATACAGATGGGACTTGTGATTGGTCATTACTGTACGATAAGAGATGACTTGGATGGACACCTACGATAACCATATGATATGGGATTGGTTACCTACAATTCAAGAGGAACTTTAAAGCCCTCGCGTATCTGTATTTAGGTTAGCCAAGCTGTGCCTGCAGTCCGCAGCTTGGTCTTCTTGAATCCACTTCAAGTCTGTTCTATCTTATGTCCCTGAGTTTTGTGCTCCTCTTGATAGGAGTCTGCTATATTGTCATTGTCACGGACTGGCCAAGACACTGACACATCGGTTATGACTACGATGGTCAGCGGTAATTAGTCATGGACTACTCGTATCAGTCAGCAGTGGAGCGCTTTATCACATGTAAGATAGTACGATGACTCATTCCTAGGATAGCTGTACTAGGGTTCGAGCTAGTTACGCTATTGGTTACTTTACGATTCGGGAGGAGCTTTAAAGCCCTCGGCAACTGTATATAAGGCTCGTTGTTCAGACCATGGATCTCCATCCTGGTCTTCTCAATTCCACCACTATTATTCGCGACCTAGGAGTGCCAACTTCCTTTCCTCTCATCTATCTCTCATCTCTATTACTCGTCCTAGCCTTTGTCTTCGGAGTCGTACTCCACGTTGAAGACATCGAGAGCGAAGACACCCTGAACGCCGTGTACTAGGAAGAGTCACATGCCTACGTCCTCACGTTAAGTCTTGACACTTCGTGTATCGGACCGAGCTCAGCATTAGTCATCACCTTCCCTTGCGCCTAAGTCAGGCAACGTTGTTGTGGCAACGTAACATTAAGACCAGGATCCTTCAAAGTGGCATTGACTACAAGAGATCGTTGGGGCATCAACCGAACCTTCAGGCCCTACATCATCGAACGACGTGGTGAACGAAACGTACCACAAATCTATTTGGGAGCAGCCCGTTGGAGAACTATTTGAGGAGACACTGGATACTACATAAACATCCCTACAAGACCATCACAGTGGTACCCAGTTGAGTTCAACTTTGAAAACCTCTGTTGGGTAGAGATCGCTTGGAATGCACCACAGAACCACTGGGACGTATTGTGACCAGCAGGATTAGAATATCGCTGCGACATCCTTGAACGAGAAATACAGACGAGAGGTAACTGGGGTCCCATCGACGGACAAGACGAAGCAAACGCATCAGGGTCGTCAAGGACACCTGCACCATCCGAAGCCAGCGAAGAAACCGCTGAAGATGAAAGCGAAAGCGAACAGCACGAGCAAGAAGCAGCAATCGAAGAAATCACGGAACTAGCAGAACAAATTACAATCCGTGACGCAGCCGCGGCAGGACATATTGTCCCAGCACCAATAGCTGAGTATCCAATCAGATCGCAAATGGCTACAATGACAGAGCCAGTACAAGTACGCGTAGAAGCACCAGTACAAGAACCAATAGGGACAATAGACCCTAACACAGGGCATCGTATCATGCAAGATGGACAAAGAATCACCGACGACGACATAGCGCTATACCGCACTGTAGGACCAGACAGAGACGACCCTCCCAGTGAAGGAGAAGGAGGTGGATTTGCAGGAAGAAGACCACCTGAAGACCCAGAGAACCCTTGGAGAGGAGGAGGAGATTTACCCGATGGACGCCCACCAAGGGGCGGAGGATTCCCAGGAGCCCCAGGAGGAGGCGCCCCAGGAGGAGGAGGAGGAGATCCTAATGCAGGACTCAACGTAGCTGTGGGTGCTGCCAGATCAGATAAGTTCATCGGCAACCCACCCATCACATTCACTGGTGATCGCACCAAGACAGAGCAGTTCCTCACGCAATGGGAATTATACTGGGGAGTCAACAACAACAACCCCGTAATGATCAACCCGTACCAGAGAAGCATGTTATTTTTCACCTTTGTACAAGGTGACCTTGTCAACGAATGGATCGTCACTATGGCCAGATGGATTGGCGACCAAGTACGACACAACGGAGTCCTCAGCACAAATGAATGGCTGTGGAACGAAGTAGTAACGGCTTTTAGAAGGTGATTCGTGAACACCCTTGAAAGGGAACAAGCCCACACTGCACTAAAGCAGGGCATCAAGATGCAAGGAGGTGACGTAGACGCTTATGTTACTCTATTCGAGAAACTGGCGCGCCAAGCAGGATATCGACTGGATTCTGCTCTTATGCTCGACTTTTTCACCAACGGACTACCCCGAGGACTATATAAAGCCTGCTATCAATTTGACGAACCGCAAACATATGCAGAATGGAAGAACGCAGTACTACACCGGCAAGAACAGTACATCCATATGAGGGCCCGCCTCGACCAGAGAGGAGCAAGCAAGTCTAACACCGGAGCATGGATCCCACGCATGCCCGGAGGATTCCGATGCACTAACGACCCCAACGCAATGGATACGTCAGCAGGGCGTACTAGAGGAAGACTTGTGGAAGCAGAAGAAGTGCTCAAACGATACGAGCAGCAGAAATCCCGCAACCCGCCGTTCCCACCAAGGCAAGGGTTTATACAACGCGGAAACCGCTGCGACTTCAGGGAAGTGACCTGTTATAACTGTCAAAAGAAAGGTCACATCAGTCGCCAGTGCACCATGCCACGCCAAAGCAGGGGGAGATATGTTGAAGCCTATGAAGAAGAGGTGTACGAACCACGAGTGGCTGCCACCAGCAACAGGCCCATAAGCGCACAAGAACGTGCCGACCAATTCCTCACGGGAGTATCGAAGGATACGGATGAGGTGAAGGACATCGTATTCCAGAAGTTGTGGAAGGAGGGTTTTCCAAGCGCCTGAACCCATCGGCCTGGGTGAGGGCAGTATGTTGTAACTCTGTGATAATGACTCGTTTCCGTTCTTTAAGAATTCCAGTCTCGATTCGCACAAGTTATGCAATGGCCGAAAAGAAAGCATTAGTGGACTCCGGAGCCACAGACAACTTCATAAAACCCGCATTCGCACGGCGGATGGGCATTGGCATCCAACGACTAGATAAGTCACGAAAAATATGGAACGTCGATGATACTGAAAACAAAGCAGGACTTATCACGCACTATACGGACCTCAAAGTTTTCCACGATGGAAAGGAACAAGTCATGAGGTTCCTACTCACAGATATCGGACGAGAAGATCTCATATTTGGTTACCCTTGGCTGGCAACTTACCAGCCTACAATCGACTGGCGGAACGCTACCATTAATATGAAGATAGCACCTACCACACTCCAAACACTCAAGGACACGCCATTGCGAACGACGATCACCAAAGCCCTTACTACAGAAAAGAAGGAAGAGATCGTACAAGAACTAGAGGAAGAAGAAATTCAAGCGCGAGGAGCGGCAACGGACATGGCCATCCAAGCAGGCCAATACACCAAGGCAGCCGAATTACCGCCTGAATACGCTGAGTTCTCCACCTTGTTTAGCGAACAAGCGTCACAACGATTCCCACCTAGCCGAGCATGGGATCATGCGATTGACTTCAAGGAAGGAACACCAGACGCAGTGGGCTGCAAGGTTTATCCCATGACCCAGGACGAGGACAAGTCACTGAAGGAATTCTTGGACGAGCAACAAAAGAAGGGGTACATCAGACCATCAAAGTCCCCTTACGCATCACCTTTCTTCTTTATTAAGAAGAAAGACGGCAAACTTCGACCAGTGCAAGACTACCGATGGATAAATGACATGACCATACGCAATCAATACCCTCTTCCCCTCATTGACGATCTCATCCTTGATCTTAGCAATGCCTCTATTTACACCAAACTCGACATCCGTTGGGAATACAACAACGTACGCATCAAAGAGGGTGACTGTTACGCTTTCACGGCGTAGGCCTGACTTAGGCGATTTGAATGGCGACGCAACAAATGAAGAGTATGTGACTTAGCAAAGTACACAACCCTTATGACAACAAGACAATATTGCGTGTCCTTGTGTCAGTTCGAGAGTTCACAGAGATAGAGAGCAATGGTAATCCTGCTGAGAGAAGAGGATACAAGTCGGAAGTGAAATTGAAGAAGACCAAGCTGAAGAGCCTTGGTCTCAATACGACGACTTATATACATATATCGAGGCAGCTTTAAAGCTCCTCTCCAATCCGTACAACAAATAGCAATACTACCTCACAGTCTATAAAGACATGTGATTCTACTGCTGACTGATACAATTAGTCCATGACACATATTCTCTTACTAACCCGGTCATAAGTATTAGTAAGGCTCCGTTCTCCTCGCATTCCATCTCGATTCGTATCAGTGACGAGGGAAAGGCAGCGTTCAAAACGCGTTATGGATTATTCGAACCAACGGTGATGTTTTTCGGCTTAACCAACTCTCCGGCAACGTTCCAGGCGATGATGAACCACATCTATAGGGACGTCATCGCAAAACATGACCAGCTGGGCACGGCAATACGCGTGTATATGGACGACATTGGTATCGCTACACGGACTAATCTCCAAGGACATATTGCGGCCGTCAAAGACGTACTGTCAGTGGCAAAGGAACACGACTTATACTTCAAATTGGAAAAGTGTCTATTCCACCAGCCGCGGATGGATTACCTGGGGGTAATCCTTGAAAAGGGGGTGACGCGCATGGACCCTGCCAAAATTTCGGGCATCCGCGACTGGCCAACACCCACCACTGTCAAACAAGTACACTCATTCCTTGGATTTTGCAACTTTTATTGCGCTTTCATCAAAGGATTCTCTTCACATGCACGAGCTCTTCACAAACTCACAAGGAAAGACGTGGAATGGCAATGGACAGAAGTGGAAGACAAAGCGTTCACCACGCTCAAGAGTCTCGTTACTAGCGAACCAGTACTAGCACACCCAGTCCTCAAAGATCAATTTGAATTGGAAGTCGATGCGTCCGGTTATGCCATAGGAGGAGTACTACTGCAAAGAAAAAAGGACGGTAAACGACACCCCATTGGCTACTTCTCGGCAACGTTGAATGCAGCGGAGCGTAATTACGACATTTACGACTTGGAACTATTGGCAATTGTCAAAACATTAAGACATTGGAGACCACTACTGGCTGGCTCACCTCACAAAATCAAAGTCTTCTCGGATCACATGAATCTACAATACTGGAGATCCCCCCATAAAATTAGTCGCAGAGTGGCCAGGGATGTACAGGAACTTATGGAGTATGACATCGAAATTCACCATATCAAAGGAACCGCAAACGGCCGCGCAGACGCGCTATCACGACGACCAGACTATGACCAAGGCGAACATGACAACGAAGATGTCACAGTACTCCTGGACCGCCTGTTCATCCATGCCAGCACAACAGAAGCCGCACCGGCATTAGTTCAAGTAATCTCGCCAGAAGAAATGGAAAGAACGGACCCAATATACCAACAAAGCGAAGAGGTATTGAAACCATGGGTTGACGCTCATCATCTCAAAAAGGTAGAAGGCACGTGGTACAAAGATGGAAGACGGGTCGTCACTGGAGGGCTACATGACCGACGGACAATCATTAAAGCACATCACGACTCACCGGTATACGGACATCCAGGGATTGCAAGGACAACGCAACTCATCGCGCGCAGCTACTGGTGGCCTAATATACACAAGGACGCAATGGAATACGTAAGAGGTTGCGCCGAATGCCAGCGCCACAAGATAAACAATCGACCAACAAAAGCGCCACTATCACCTATCTTCCCGATACCCGAAGCTATGCCATTCGCTACCATTGCCCTGGACTTCATCACTAAGCTACCCTTATCGCAGGGGTACGACTCCATTCTCACGGTGACGGATCATGATTGTACAAAAGCATCAGTATTCATCCCGTGCAACGAAGAGATAACGGCAGAAGAAACGGCGGCACTATACACCAAACACGTGTTTACCAGGTTTGGACTGCCCACGAAGATTATTAGCGATCGGGATCCCCGCTTCGCATCAAAGTTCACGTGAGAGTTATGCAAAATTCTTGGCATCAGTCAGAACGTGTCTACGGCATATCACCCAAGGACTGATGGACAATTGGAACGCACTAATCAATGGCTAGAACAATATCTAAGGTTCTGGACTAACGAGCGTCAAGATAACTGGTGCTCTTATCTTCCAATGGCAGAATTCACACATAACCAATGGCCCCACGAGATAACGCGGAAGTCTCCATTTGATCTCCTTATGGGATATAACCCGTGCACTGATTGGATCGATAGACCATCACCCATCCCACAAGTATCACTCCGAGTGGATCAATTCAAAGAAGCACGAGAAGACGCCAAGGCACTGATGGAACGGGCGCAAAGATTGTGGATCAAACACAAAGATACGCCTAGGTACAAGATAGGAGACCTCGTGTGGCTGGAAGGACGCCACTTGTGCACTAATCAACCAACTGCCAAGCTTGCGCCCAAACAACACAGACCTTTTAAGGTCGTTCAGGTGATGTCCGCAGTCAACTATCGATTGGAACTTCCCACGCAGTGGAGCATCCACCCAGTGTTTCACATCGATCTTCTCACACCTTATCGCGAAACGGAGACACATGGTCCGAATTACCAACGCCCGCCTCCAGAACTGGTAGATAACAAGGAAGAATATGAAGTCGAGAAGATTCTGGACTCTCGGCGATTCGGCAGAAGGCGCAAACTCCAATATCTTGTCAAATGGAAGGGCTACCCAGACTCCGACAATCAATGGGTCGACAAGGATGACGTATTCGCCGATAAGGCGATAAGGGAGTTTAAAACTTCAAACCCAGCCGCAGAAACGCATATAAGACGTACTCACATCGCTAAGTCCTCTCATCCCACTACCACTACCACATCTACCAACACATCCCTGCCATCACTATATGCAATGTCCTCTTACTACTGCGGCACCCCGACGCGTGTCTTTGGAGCCGAACTGGACGAAGGACTTTTGTCCCTCGAGGCCGCGCAGAGCGTACAGCGCGCCGCCATCAACGCTGAGACCGACGGGGGAGCTCTGATCACCCATCAAGAGGTCGCAGAAGTACTACGTCGATTCCCCAATCCAGCGACGAGCCCAGTGTCCACTCCTCCACTTCAGCAACTGGTGCTCACTGTGCCAGACGGAGGGGACATACGAGGTACAGGAAGTGGATGTAACGATCACCCCACTGACCAAACCATGGAAGAAGAGGACGAAAACAGTGGGGCTGGTTGACTCCTGCAAGTGCCTCAAGAAGTGGCGCAAGACTGCGGATGGGGAGTGGAAGAGAATGGCCAACGTCTGGCGAACTGAACAGTTCGCACGCGCAGTGGAACAACGACAGCAGCAGAAGGCAGCCAGGCTAGCGGAGTTTATGAAGAAGAGGACCAGTATTACCCAGCTGAGCACCCCCAGATCTCCTACGGCAGTATAAACGATGACACGCCCCATGCAGTGACTACTACTGGTAGTAATATCTATTGGGAGGATGTCCGTGTGGGCCGAGTAGTCATGCACTTGGCAATGGGCGATCTCCGCACCAAGAAGGACCCACCACCAGGGTTTTGGGAGAACAAGGGGGCCCACTGGATCGCATTCCCTATCATAGTCAACGGCGTCACGCGCCAAGCAAAATACGTGCAGACCATTATGTGTCTGAACCCCATCGTACTTGGGGTCATAGACGAGTCCGACCTTGTCTACCCGCAACCTCTCTACGCTGCCCCCATGTACTCGATGCAACAGCGTCCTGTCTACTCCCACTACCAACTAGTCCATCTCGAATTGCAACACGAGGACAAGTGGATCGTAGACCGGTGCATCCAGGACCTACACGACGACACCCTAAAGGCCGAAGTCCATCGCTACAGGACCTTGGCGGACGAACAAAAGAGGGTTGAAGCGCGTATCGTGGAGCTGGAACGGGCCTTCGGGCAGGTCAACACAGCTAAGTTGGGCTGTATTCGGAGATTGGAAATGGCTGACGGACTCGGACGGATCGAAGAACAGAGGGGATCAATGATGGATCCAGAGGAAGTATGGGATCACGTGGAACGTGGATGTCCCACCTGAAAAGGGGGTGATGTCACGGACTGGCCAAGACACTGACACATCGGTTATGACTACGATGGTCAGCGGTAATTAGTCATGGACTACTCGTATCAGTCAGCAGTGGAGCGCTTTATCACATGTAAGATAGTACGATGACTCATTCCTAGGATAGCTGTACTAGGGTTCGAGCTAGTTACGCTATTGGTTACTTTACGATTCGGGAGGAGCTTTAAAGCCCTCGGCAACTGTATATAAGGCTCGTTGTTCAGACCATGGATCTCCATCCTGGTCTTCTCAATTCACCACTATTGTTCGCGACCTAGGAGTGCCAACTTCCTTTCCTCTCATCTATCTCTCATCTCTATTACTCGTCCTAGCCTTTGTCTTCGGAGTCGTACTCCACGTTGAAGACATCGAGAGCGAAGACACCCTGAACGCCGTGTACTAGGAAGAGTCACGTGCCTACGTCCTCACGTTAAGTCTTGACACTTCGTGTATCGGACCGAGCTCAGCATTAGTCATCGCCTTCCCTTGCGCCTAAGTCAGGCAACATTGTTGTGGCAACGTAACAGTCATAACCCTTAAGTCAGTATTCACCCACGGATAAGGGCTTGCTGTTATACTCGTCAATCATGTGCCATCGAGGGCCATCATATCGCTAAGTCATTCTATTGGTAGTGTCGCCATTCAAGTGCTCACATCAAGCGTCATGTCAAGTGGACATGTAACAACATTGCAACCAACAGCATTCAGATATTACTCATTAGCCCTTAAAGTTTCACCCCATCAAGTACCACTACCACCTTCATCCCTAAGCACACCATCAACACCTGGTGCACCTGTTATAATGGCAAACCCAGCACCATCCAAGTTACTTGGCGTACCCCCTGAACCTTTCAATGGTAAAGCAGACAAGGCCAAATCATTTTGGAACAACCTTGCCAAATATTATTACCTAAACGATGCAACATACACCGATGAAGGGAGAAAAGTCTCCGCTGCATTAACCCATTTCAAACTAGGAACATCAGCTGGGGAATGGGCACAAGACAAGCAAAAGACAGCTTTAGCCACTAACCCTATAAGCTTTGGAACTTGGAATGATTTTCGTGATGCCTTCAAAAAGCACTTTATTCCAGAACACACTAAACTCGAAGCCACAAATGCCATGTACACCCTCAAAATGGGGAACAGACCTTTCAATGAATGGTATCAAGAATGGTCTACACATGCTTCCCAATCAGGGGCAAATGATGAAACCAAGATGTTTGCCTTCCAATGAGCCATTCCTCATGCCCTACATAACAAAATAACAGGTCTTTCGCCACAACCAACAACATTAGATCTCTTAGTGGAGAAAGCACGAGACTTTGACCAGGTCTGGTGCCTCTACAATGTTCCAAGCTTTACGCAAACAAGCAGACAAGGCACTAGAAGTAGAGCTGTAACGGTAGAAGAAGAGGATACCCAGATAAATGCCACCCTACCCATTGGTCCTCAGTTTGGAGGAAAACTCTCCAAAGAAGAGAAAGACAAATGTTTCTGAGAAAAACTTTGTTTCTATTGTGGCAAGCCAAACCACATAGCCAAAGATTGTCATACAAAGAAATGACAAGGAAATCAATGCCAAGGATCTCAGTGCCCATGGTCAGACTTCAAAGCACGGGCCATGACCACCCTGGATGAAACCATGGAAGACAAGCCAGAGGACCACCCAGCCCAAGTCACCTCTATGTCAATCAAATACCCACACCACACTATTCCTTCCCTCACTAATGAGGATTTTTAACATGTCCTACTGCCGCACTGTCAGTTAGGACATCACGAGTTACAATGGTACATAGGTTTTCTTTATTAGAGACATTAGACTCCAATCCTGTGCCCGGTGACACTATAAGAAATAGACGTTCACCTTCCATCACATTGCAAGTGTCTCTAATAGGAAAGAAATCCGGCCACAAAATCAGTGCACACACATTACTTAATAGTGGTGCAGAAGGAATTATTCTCGACCACAACTTTGCCAAGAAACATAAGCTCACACTACGGTCCTTAATTACACCACTACCAGTCAAGAATGTGGACAGAACACTTAACAAATGTGGTTCCATTCACTTTTCAACCATATAACGTTTACAAATATAAGCAGATCAAGACCATCACAAAGAAACAGCTGAACTATATGTCACCACATTGGGGGACCACGACATTATATTAGGAACAGACTGGCTCCTAGCTCACAACCCAGAAGTAGATTGGGCACTCCCACAAATTTCTTTCACAAGATGCCCTGTTACATGCACATTAACAACCATCCCATTAACAATTACATCAAAGTGTGCGCAGACACAATCAACCACTATCAATATGTTATTGCCTACTCCCCTAGATGATTCCCAAGAACCCAGCCTATTTGACCAAGAAGCCATAGAACCATTCCTTTACCACCATAGTTTCACCAAGTATGACCACTTGGCCGTACGGGCTAAAACCACTACAAGTACAGCCATTGCCACCAAGATCACATCAAAGAACCCTCTAGAACACATCCCAGCACAATTCCTAAAGTATGCCCAAGTCTTTAGTGAGGAAGCCTCATCTCAATTACCACAACACCAGCCCTGGGAACACGCCATTGATTTAAAACCTGCATCCTCAATGAAGAATGGTTCAATCTACTGCCTAACCTCACGAGAGCAATTGGCTCTGAAAACCTACATCGCAGATCATTTGAAACGAGGATATATCAGACCCTCCAAGTCACCCATGGCAAGCTCCTTCTTCTTTGTAGACAAGAAAGATGGAAAACTACACCCTGTCCAAGATTACCGCCACCTGAATGATATCACAATCAAGAATGCAGCACCTCTGCCCCTTATTTCAGAACTAATAGACAAGTTATGCAGGGCCCGTTATTTCACCAAGCTGGATATAAGATGGGGGTATAATAACATCCATATTCGGGAAGGAGATGAATATAAAGCCACCTTCAAAACACCACTGGGCCTTTTTGAGCCAACTGTAATGACCTTTGGCCTCTATAATGCACCTGCCACCTTCCAAACATTCATGAACATGATCTTTGAGGACCTAGTAGACCAGGGACAGGTGGTGGTCTACCTAGATGACATACTAATATTCACTGACGACATGGCCCTTGTTACAAGACTCACGAACAATGTTCTTTCCCGACTAGTCAAGTATGATTTATTTCTGAAACCTGAAAAATGCTCTTTTGCACAAACTTCTATTGAATACTTGGGCCTAATCATCTCTGAAGGCCAAGTTTCTATGGACCCAACCAAAGTCAAGGCAATTACAAATTGGCCTATTCCAAAAACCATTAAGCATGTCCAAGCCTTCCTGGGTTTCTGCAACTTTTATCGCTGCTTTATTAAAGATTTCTCACTGATGGCCCGCCCTTTATTCAACCTAACCAAAAAGGATAAACCCTTTGTGTTATGATCTGGATGCTTCAGTCCTTTCACACGTATGTTGCCACTTACCTTTGCTTCGGTTCTGTTATCTTTGTTACTCCATTGGTGTGTCCCCTTAGTCCTATATGCGGTTTATCCCCTACTGTCTTGTGCTTCAGATAAGAAAACCCCCAGATAACAACATTTACATATGTCTGTCCTTGTGTGTTCGTCTTTGTGACTTGAGCACTATATATACTTGTACTTTACACTGTAAGAAGCCAGACTTGGCTTTGTTTGCAATCTAGCAACCTTGCCTTTGTGCCTTTGGTGTGAACAGTCCTCTTCTCATCTTGTGAACCATCTCTCTCGACTCTAATCAAGTCAAACCCTTCTTCGAAGTCTTTGCAGTTGTACTATAACAACGCCACACCTGATTGACTTAGTTCGCCACCAAGATTAGGTGTAGAGAAGTGTCTTACACTTCGGACTAGGTGTCCTGTCACTAAGTCAGTTGTGCACATTGTGCATAGCATCTGTTAAACACTACTAGAGTCGTAGCATCACAGACAATAGACGTCTTTGCTCATCTATTAGTGTGCGTCTTCACAGACACCTTAAACTCTTGAATCACCCCTTGCCCAACGCCCCTGCTAGGGCGTAACATAAGCCAAGTCTACTACAACAACAAGAACCCTTCGACCTCACCAGACCACTCAAGAAGCCATTGCCCTTGAGGTGCAGACTGGACGACCCACCCTGACACAAGTAGGCGTCACAGAACACTAGGAACCAAACCACAGCATAAAACGACCACAACAGTGGCAAGCATCGTGTCCTCAGAACAAAAGAACCCCAAGAACTCATAGAACAACCACCACCGTGGCGAGCATCAAACTACAGTTTGAAGAAGACAATAGTTGGACATCAGTCACAGTCAGAACACAAGACGATCTCCCGGAACACGTCAAAAGAAGGGGAGAAACAGGAGGTGCATATTGGGACACCTTTCCTCAGAATCAACCACCTAGCTACAAGTGCTTAGTACGAGGCACACCAAAATCAGTAGAGTTCATAAATGACGACTGGTATCTCCTCAACTATTCTAGAATCAAAGGAACATATCAAGCTAGAAGCACAGACATTGCACCTAGACAAAACACTGCAGGACTAGGTTGGTGGAAATCAACAGACTCGCAAAATCCCCTTCCCCCACCACAACCACCACCAAGAATCACCACACCAGAAGCATCTGGGAGCGGCACATACAGAGCACCACAAGAGTCCTCAAGTGAGGAAGAAAAAGACACTGAATCAGACAAAGAAAGTGACCACAGTGAACAAGAACAGCCACAGCCACTTGCTGTAAACACAGCCACTTCATCGTTTGGTCCCCCACCCACAGAACCCTTTCAGATTGGCTCAGCACTATCAGACACACCACAGACCACTACTTCTCGACTCCCACCATTACTAGACACACTCCCAGCACTACCAGACACACTACCACCGCCCCCAGACACTGCCCAAACACTTCCATCCCTCATGTCCTCTTCAATCAATGCCACAGGGTCAGGAATGAACCCACCAGAGAATCCGAATGGAGGAGGACTAAAAGGGGTTACACCCACCTCCTTCTCTGGTGATAGGAACCAAAGTGCACAGTTCAAAAGAGAGATGCTCCGCTTTATTAAACTAAATGAAGAACACCCCATGATCAAAGAATACTATTTGTGAATTCTATACTGTTTGACCCTGTTCAAGGGACCATCAGTAATGCTATGGGTTAACTCCATAGAAGACACAATGGAAACAGCGATAGCAGACACTATAAACACTATAACCAAGAAGAGCAAGAAGTTGTGAGACGACTTCCTTGCCACATTTGACAAAGACTGGATGGATTCCTTGAACAAAGAAAAGGCATATGGACAACTAGTCACCCTAAAGATGGCACCAAGACAGCTGGATGAGTACATCCTCCAGTTTGAACGCTTGGCAGGACTTGCAGGATGGTCCAGAGATGCCCCAGGAACAGTGGAGTTCTTCAAAAGGGGACTCATCGCACCCTTATACAAAGCATGCCTAATGAGAAACACTATCCCCAAAACCATGGACCAATGGCAAACAGCAGCAAGAGCCAAGAACCAAAGGTACCAACTCCTGAGATCAGGACCAGGGCTGTGGACCTTTGGACCAACCCAAAGCGTCACCAACCAGGGACAGAGACCTAGAGACCCCAATGCCATGGATGTGGACGCCACCACCTCTTCCCCCACTTTCAAGAAGCTTACAGACGAAGAAAGAAGACAGTACATGAAGGAAGGAAGGTGCTTTAGGTGTTGCACACAAGGACATATGGTGAGGGAGTGTAACA
>WTXK01000299.1:0-57263 GCA_025769895.1 Lactarius psammicola
TGTCCCTTGTATTTTCTTTAGTCGATGAGCATTTACCCACGAGGATAATTTCACTTGATCTTGACTAAACACGGGATCTTCAGGGTTCATATCTTTTGGTTCTAGAACTTCAGTAATTCCATTGGCCGATTCTGTTGTCATGCCCCTGACAAATACTTGATCCAGAAGTACTATGACCCCTTCGTTGTCCTGTTCTCCTTGGTCGTAGTCGGGTCTCCGTGATAAGGCATCAGCTCGTCCATTGGCTTTCCCTTTGATATGGTGAATTTCGAAATTATACTCCGAAAGTTCCAAAACTTCTCTGGCTACCCGTCTGCTGATCTTCTGTGGGGAACGCCAATATTGCAAGTTTAGATGATCGGAAAATACTTTCACCTTATGGGTTGACCCTGCCAGATATGGTCTCCAGTGCCGAAATGCTTTTACAATTGCCAATAATTCCAGGTCATAGATGTCGTAGTTTCGTTCTGCCTCGTTGAGCGTGGCTGAGTAATATCCGATAGGATGGCGTTTTTTGTCTTCCTTCCTTTGGAGTAATACTGCCCCTACTGCAAATCCTGATGCGTCGACTTCTAATTCAAATGGTTCTTCCAAACTTGGGTGTGCCAATACCAGTTCTTGAGTCACAAGGTCTTTAAGAGTTTGAAATGCCTTCTCTTGTTCCTCCATCCATTGCCATTCCGTTTCCTTTTTGGTCAATTTGTTTAACAGTTTGGTGTGTGTGGCAAATCCTCGGATAAATGGCCGGTAAAAATTGCAAAAACCCAAAAAAGATCATACGTCCTTTACTTTATTGGGTCGTGGCCAATTTTTGATGCCGTCAATTTTTACAGGGTCCATGCGTGTTACCCCCTTTTCAAGGATTACCCCCAGGTAATCCATCCGTGGTGCATGGAACATGCATTTCTCCAGTCTGTAATATAGATCATGCTCTGCTGATACCTGTAAAACATCTTTGACTGCTTCAATATGTGCTTGAAGATTGACACCAATTTTGGTGGCAATTCCGATGTCATCCATGTAAACCTGTATCGTTGTTCCCCTTTGTTCGTGTTTGGCGATAATATCCTGACATATGTAGTTCATCATTGTCTGAAATGTCGCTGGGGAATTTGTTAATCCAAAGAACATCACTGTGGGTTCGAATAAACCATATCTGGTTTTGAAGGCTGCTTTTTCTTCATCCCCTTCTTTGATTCTTACGTTATTGTATCCCCATCATACATCTAACTTCGTATAGATGTGAGTGTTACTAAGATCAGATATGAGATCAGAGATAAGGGGTAAGGGGTATTGGTTTTGGATGGTATGGTCATTGATCTTCCGATAATCTTGTACTGGCCGTAATTTTCCATCTTTCTTTTTGACAAAGAAGAATGGTGATGCATAGGGAGATTTCGATGGTCGAATGTACCCCTTTTTTAGTTGTTCTGCCAAGAATTCTTTGAGTGCCTTATCCTCGTCTTGTGTTTGAGGATATATTTTGCAATCGATGGCATCTGGTGTTCCTTTTTTGAATTCTATGGCGTGGTCCCAAGGTCTAGACGGTGGAAATCGATAAGAGGCTTCTTCATTGAATAGATGGGAAAATTCTTAATATTCCTTAGGTAATTCTGATTTGACGGAATATTGTTTTGCTGCTATTGCCAATTCTGTTGCCATAGTTCTAATGGAGCATTCTTGATCCAGTTGTTTAACAATCCGGTCTTTATCAACAATTGTCAATGCTTTTGCAATTATTGATCCCTCCTTTCTTGAGTTGATTGATCGGAGGACTACGGGAAGAGCGTCTTCGCTGATAGTGGCATGTCTTCAGCTGACCTTTGGTTCATATTGAGCTAATCAGGGGTATCCTAACACCATTTCTTCTTGTCCTGTGTTTGTCACTAGGAACCACATTTCCTTATGGATCCCTTTAGTTTGCACATCAAGATCCACGCAATGAGTAATACGTCCCGCTTTGTTCTCCGTATTATCAATATTCCATATTTTGTGGGGTCTTTCTAATTGTTTCATTCCTAATCCCATTCATTTTGCAAAAGAGGGTTTGATGAAATTGTCGGTTGCCCCTGAATCTACAAGGACTCTGATGTCGGCCTTTGAGTAATTTGTTCTTATCAAGACTGGAATTCGCATGGATCGATAGCGCGTGATAATAACAGAATTACAATTGACTGCCCTCACCCAGGCCGATGGGTTCAGGCGTCCTAAAAACCCTCTTTTGTCCACAAATCCTTTAGGATTCGATCCTTGGCTCCATCTCCTAGCTCCGCTACTTGCTCCATCCAGTACTTGGCTTGTTCTTCCTCTGTCATTCCAGATATGGCCTGTTGTATGGTTATAGGTTCGGTATCCGTGGATTGTCCTTGACTATTTTGTCCTTGTCCTCGTGCTTGATAACAATTGCAGCTAATATGCCCTTTCTTTCCACAATTGTAGCACGTGATGTTTTGCCCATTTGGACTTCCTCCCCGACCTCTTCCTCGATTAGGTGGGGAGTAAGGTGGCTGTGTGTAATCGATGTCCTCGGATCCAGCTAATCGTGCTTTACTTCTATCAGCTGATGTGTCCATTGCATTCAGATTGGGAAGATTCCCAGGCATTGTTCCCTTGTTTGTAAACCCTCGTGATTTCGGGAGTTGACCTTTATGGGCGTCCAGTTTTGCCCTCATATGGATGTATTGCTGTTGTTGGCGTCTGACCGCATCCTTCCATTCTTCAAATGTTTGTGGGTCATCCATTTGAAAAACCTTTTCAAATAAGGGTCGTGGTAGTCCATCGGTGAACAGATCAATAGTTTGGACGGAACTTAACCGGTATCCTGCTTGTTGTGCCAGAGTTTCAAACTCCGTGATATATGTATCGAGATCCCCTTCCTTCATTTTCAGACCTCGTTTCAGCATTCCTTGTGCCTGTTCCCTTTCAAGGGTATTTGCAAATCTTCTCTGGAATGCTCTTTCGGTTTCGACCCATAAATCCGGTGTTTGCTCAGGTACTCCTCTGGTTACTTGTCGATTGAGCCATTGGCTCATGTTCATAACCCATTCGTTTACTGCTTTTCCTTGAATATATGTGAGGAATAGCATCGATCGTCGGTAAGCATTAGTCATGATGGGGTTATTATTGTTTACTCCCCAATATAATGACCATTGAGTTATGAATTCATCCACTTTGAGTCAATCCCCGGTAAATATTTGTGGGGCATTTCTAATGAATTTGTCTGATTGATGACCGGGTGCTCCTACCGGTGGTATTCCTCCGCCTGGTGGTCCCCCACCTGGAGGTCTGCCTCCTGGAGGTCCACCTCCTGGGAATCCGCCTCCTGGGAATCCGCCTCCTCCATTGGGAGGTCTCCTTCCTCCTCCTCCAGGGGGTCCTCCTCCTCCTCCCGACGGAGGATCAGGGCGATCAGATCCAATTGCTCGATATAATGCGATGTCATCCGCTGTCATCACGTGTCCAGTTTCTGGATTGATGAACACTTGTTCATTTGGTTCTTCAATCTGCTCTCGAACAGGTTCTTGCATAGTTTCGGTGGCCATTATTTGAATTCTTTCGGGTTCTTCCACTATCTGAATTTGGTTGGTAAGTTCCACGATTTGTTCAATGGCTTCCTCCTGTTCATCATCTTTGTCAGCTTCTTCTTCTGATCCTTCAGTTTCTTGACTGGCTTCACTTGGAGCTGGGGTCTGAGAATTTGTAGAGTGAGTTTCTTCCAGTGCACCGTCAATGGGTCCCCACTCTGATCGAATTACTACTTCGTTGGTGTGAATATCACAACGTAGATTGCCCTCAGCAGGTGCAACTACTTCCCAATTGTTACCCCTAGGGTTTTCCCTATTCAGTCTCAAAGTATCCACATAGTATCCTTCAGGTCCTACATTCGTCCTCCACCTTGCAGCTTTGAGATATCTGGTGGGTACGTTCCTTGCTCCTCTTCATTCTATGAAGTAGGGTTGAAAATTAACCCAACGTTCTGCTGTTGTTGGAAAGGTCGCCACGGTTGTAGAGCTTGGTCTTAATGTTACACTTTCACGGTGTATGCCTGACTTAGGCGATTTAGAGGCGACACCACACTAATGAGTATGTAACTTAGCAAAGTATACAACTCAACGCAACAAGACAGTATTTCGTGTCCTTGTGCCAATGATTGACCAAGAGATGAGCAATGGACTCCTTGCTGCGAGAGAAGGAATACAAGTCGGAAGTGAAATTGAAGAAGACCAAGCTGAAGAGCCTTGGTCTCAATACGACGACTTATATACATATATTGAGGCAGCTTTAAAGCTCCTCTCCAATCCATACAATGAATCGCAATACTACCTCACAGTCTATAAAGACATGTGATTCTACTGCTGACTGATATGCACCGTATCGTCGGCTGCTGAACGACACGAAATCTCATGAAACCCGCTATCCGTCCCGCTATCGGCGTTCCCAGTATAAAAAGCCCTTGCATGGCATGGTGCCTCGTGAAGTGCTGGCGGCCGGGCGACGCCTCCGGGTGTTGAGGCAGAAGCGCGGTATCGTGCAGCCACTCGCGTATCAACCGAGACTTGGGAGCGCGGGGACGGTGGGGTGACGATTCCGTCTTGAGAACAAGGCCAAACGTAGTTGGAGGTTCGAGAGCAAAGTTGACGCACATTATGATAATGTATACGAGAGCCTTGGTGTTGTGTCCCATCGTGGGTGTTTTAATCGACCTCTCCTGTGACAGTTGCCTCCGCTCGAAGGTCCAGTAGCATAGAATTTCGAATAAGCGATGGACCAGGTGAGTCCATTCTATTCTCACTCCGTCACCGTTCGCCCACGTCTATTCCTTCGATGTCAAGTAAATCAAGCGAGTGAGAAAATAGTAACAGCTAATGCCCAGGGTGAGGAACGGACATGCGAGTTTTGGAGGTAAGATGGGGTTGCGATGCCATGGACGATAGGTGTGGCGGATGTACTGTAGTATTGGGCGGCATGAGGCGTTACGAGCACCATGGACGACGGAGCGACGGAAGACGGGACTCGGGGAGAGCCGCACTACCGTGGGAGTAAAGGGCCCAGATAGTAACTGATAGGCAGGCTGTGCACTACTCCACCCACTCAACGTACTCAAGTATTCAACAACTCTTGACTCAACACACAGTCGTCCGTGCCATCCTTGCTCTAAGATTCTTCTATGGCTAGTTCCCCACAAGTATTGAATTCGTGCGTAAATGACCATTGACTCGTGGGTCTCCGTCAATGACGATAGCCCCAGCCCCGGCCCCTCTGCATCGGAAAATACTGGAATAAGGTCCGTCAATCCCTGCTTTTTTCCAGTGATATTTGGACCTGAACCGTGCTCGGATAGCACTCGGATTGCCGAATCGCAGGGGAGTTCGTCACTGCTGGGTGTCGAGGTCACGGGTATGTACTTGAAGCCTGAGTCGTTGATCGATGATCCTCCGATAAGTGGTTAATCCCTTTTTTAGTCCTCAGAGCAAACAACGTTCCTAAAATCAAGAACCTTTTTAGAAGAAAGAGGAAGTTCTATGTTACCGTAGACAGTCAGACGACGAAAAAGAAGACGTCGAGCGTTCCGACCAATGGACCGACAGTACAGTGGGAGGAGAACCTTGGCACCTTGTAAGTCATACTCTTTTTAGTCCTTTTTGTCGGCTGAGAGCTCTGTTCAGCTATGTACAGTCGTCTTCACGTCTTGTACTACACCTTTACGCACTGCGGGCCACACGCAGAGACATCCTTATCGGGACCCATGAGATGATACCTGTCGAATCCCAAAGTAATTCGTTTCCTATTAGAAGCCTCAATCGTTCGACCAGCTAAACATCTCGGGCGTAGATGTTCCATTTGTCCTGACCGATGGCGGCGGACAAGCTGTACAGTCAATGCAGCCGGTCACGCTCTACTTGACGGTCCGTGTGTCAATGACACCCACTGAAAATGCTCTCCGCAATGCCGATGAGGCCGTGACGACGATTGACCTCTCGAATAAATGGGAAGGTGCTCTTGAGAGGATCAAGTGGGTGATGGATACTGTGAGCCCGGTCGCAGAAGTGCGTGCAATATCCTTTTGCCAATCCTTGACTAAGCCGAATCTGGTTCTTAGCTTCACCCGTATGCGAAGATGGCATATAGTCTACTCTTTGCGATCCCCAAGGTAATCAGTTTACGCTATCGTCGGATGGAAATACTTATACTAATTTTATTTGTTTGCTAGACCCTCCTAGAACAGTTTCAACGCGATGAGAATGTCCGAACTTTACTTGTCGCCATGCACGATGCGTTTGATTTCGCAAACCATAAACATATTTTCAAAGCTATCGGGCGTGAGTCGAAGCAGGCACAAATCCTTACGCTCATGTTGCAGCATGTCTGTAATTGCTGTGACTTCATCCGATCGTATGCAAACGATTCGCAATTCCGTATGTCATCTTTACCAATTTCAGTGGCCGGTGTAGTAATGCGATATTTCAGGGGAGCGACTGTTGAAGAATATCGGCGGTCAAGTCAACAAACAAATTGACAACTTTCGCAACGCCCTTCTTGACCTCCGAAAGGCTTTCTTAGATGAGGCCGCCATCACTACGGAGATAACCGCACTCCAAATTCTGGACGATGTGGGAATAGTTTCTGCCAACGTGCGAATAATTTCTTCCAACGTTGGCAATATATCGAGTCGGCTTGATGACGTGAAAATCCGGCTGAAGTGGGTATCGAGCCATGTTTTAGACGCCGGCACGTAGTCCTGATACCTTGAGGGTTTTTGATCTGATAATTATCACAGAGCTTGATGCAAAAATCAGAGAAATTCCATACGGGACAGGATCGAGCTTCACACCTGAGAAAGGCTGTCTTCCTGGAACACGCATAGCTTTCTTGGACTTCATCGTTAATTGGGTAGACAACCCCGACTCTGAGCGTGGTCTCATTCTTTTTGGTCAGGCGGGCACGGGAAAGTCGTCGATCGCACATGAGATCGCGCGTCGTTTTCATAAAATTCACCGTCTTACATCATCCTTTATCTTTTTGCATAAGGAGCAGTCCAAACGCGAGGCATATCACCTCTTTACGACTCTTGCTCGCGATCTCTCTGACCGGTATCCATCATTTAAAGCCGCGCTTGGAGAGGTCATTAAGGACGACTCTTCTCTTCGGGTCGGTACTAGTGACTATCCCACGCTTTTTCAATCCCTTATCCTAAAACCGCTTGAGGATCTGCACATCGTCGGACCTGTTCTCGTCGTAATCGATGCCCTAGACGAGAGCGGCGATGTGACCGGTGGATACGGGATACACAGATTTCTTGCTGAAAACGTGTCTAGACTTCCGCCGAACTTCCGTGTGCTGATCACCTCACGGCCAGAGGATGGTATCGAGTCAGCGTTCGTTGGAGCTCGGTCGGTCCGCATCAAACACATGGACGATCTTGTGCTAGCTGCTAAAACACATGACGATATTCTCACCTTTCTTCGGAGCGTGCTCCTTTCTGACGAGCTGAATGATTACTGCGATGCGCTGGCGACAAAGGCGGAAGGATTGTTTCAATGGGCAGCGGTTGCCTCTGGATACATACTTGATCCTCCCGAATTCTTTGATTTTAGCAGGATAAAGTGTATAAAGCACCTTTTGAAACCCACGGCGGATCATCATAGACCAGATCCGTTGGACAAGTTATACGACGAAGTGCTTAAAGGATACTTCAAACACCAAGGAGCGCAGCGGCTATTCCGTTCTGTGATGGGACAGCTGATCGCTGCATTTGAACCACTCTCCATCCGCACCCTCGTCGCTTTACATCAGCGTGCCTCTATTGGTGACGACTCTGATCCTGAGGCCATTGGTAGAATGCTCCGTCGGCTTAGCTCTTTGCTGAGTAATGTGGATTCATCTGCTCAAAACCTTCCTATCATTCCTCTTCATGCCTCATTCCGGGATTTCCTGACAAACAAGGAGAAGAGCGGAGACTTTTACATTGACCTTGACCATTATCACCGTGGTTTGGCGTATTCCTGTCTAGATTTAGTGCTCCACGAGCTCAAGTTCAACATTTGCGACCTCGAATCATCATACCTTGCCAACAGCGATATTCAAGACCTTAATTCGCGGATTGCTAACCATATTCCACCTGCTCTATTGTATGCGTGTCGGTACTGGAACGATCATTTGAAACATTTGGATTTCGAAATCGATCTCTTTGAGAAAGTTCGAGCGTTCTTCGAAAAGAAATTTCTGTTTTGGCTAGAGGCACTTAGCTTGACAAGCAATATCCGTCTCGCTTTGCCAGCATTATCTTCTCTGAATGTGTGGCTAGTCTCTGGTCGAGGTGTGAGTATAACAGTTGATTCTATAAGGTAGGAAACAACTAATAGCTATGATCGCAATAGGTGGAACTTGATAAATTTCGGGCATTCAGCAATGACGCGTCTGCGTTTGTACGGTACTTCGGGATAGCGATGGCGAAGAGTGCTCCACACGTCTATATTTCTGCTCTACCATTTGCGCCGATTGGTTCTCTTGTCTCCACACATTATTTTAGCTTATTTCCTCGAACGTTACGGGTGGAACGTGGGCGATTGTCTGATTGGCCGTCTTCGGAGATGGTGATTCCAACCGTCGGGGACTGGGTCAATTCCATTGCACTCTCACCAGATGGCCAGCGCATCGTCTCAGGCTCTTGGGATGGAGCAATTCATGTGTGGAACGCCACGACAGGAGAGAAAGTGGCAGGCCCATTTACTGGACACACGAGTTGTGTCGTATCTGTGGTATACTCGCCAGATGGCCAGCGCATCATCTCAGGCTCAGAAGATCGAACAATTCGTGTGTGGAACGCCACGACTGGAGAGAATGTGGCGGGCCCATTCACTGGACACACGGATTGGGTCAGGTCTGTGGCACTCTCGCCAGATGGCCAGCGCATCATCTCAGGCTCTTCCGACGGAACAATTCGTGTGTGGAATGCCACTACAGGAGAGAATATGGCCGGCCCATTCACCGGACACACGGATTGGGTCATGTCTGTGGCATTCTCGCCAGATGGCCAGCGCATTGTCTTAGGCTCATATGATCATACAATTTGTGTGTTGAATGCCACGACAGGAGAAAAAGTGGCAAGCCCGTTTACGGGACACACGGATTCGGTCATGTCTGTGGCATTCTCGCCAGATGGTCAGCACATCGCCTCAGGCTCTGCCGATAAAACGATTCTTATATGGAACTCGAGGACAGGAGAGGTAGAGGCAGGCCCATTTACTGGACACATGGGTCCTGCCAGGTCTGTGGCATACTCGCCAGATGGCCAGCGCATCGTCTCAGGATCGAACGATCGAAAAATTCGTGTATGGAATGCCACGACGGGAGAGAAAGTGGCAGGCCCATTTACTGGTCACACGGATTCGGTCAACTCTGTGGCATTCTCGCGAGATGGCGGGCGCATCTTCTCAGGCTCAGGGGATGGAACAATTCGTGTGTGGAATGCTACCACTGGAGAGAAAGTGGCAGGCTTATATAATGGACACACAGACAGGATTAATTCTGTTGCATTTTCGCCAGATGGACAGCGGATAGTCTCATGCTCAGACGATCAAACAATTCATGTATGGGATACCACGACGGGAGAGAAAGTGGCGGGCCCATTTACTGGACACAAGCATTTAGTCGGTTCCGTGGCATTCTCGCCAGACGGCAAGCGCATCGTCTCGGGCTCGATAGATGATACGATTCGTGTGTGGGACGCCACGACGGGAGAGAATGTGGCAGGCCCATTTACTGGACACCAGAGTTACTTCATGTCTGTGGCATTCTCACCAGATGGCCAACGCATCGTCTCAAGCTCTTACGATAATACAATTCGTGTTTGGAACGCCACAACAGGAGAGAATACACTCACTGCACACACGGATTTGGTCAGGTCTATGACACTCTCGCCAGATGGTCATCAGATCATCTCAGGCTATGAAAATGGGTCAATTGATGTGTGGAATGCAACAACGGGAGAGAAAGTGGCCGGCCCATTCACCGGACACGCAGATTGGGTTAATTCTGTGTCATTCTCACCAGATGGCCAGCGCATCGTCTCAGGTTCAGATGATCATACAATTTGTGTGTGGGATGCCACGACAGTAGAGAAAGTGCCAGGCCAGTTTGCTGGACACACGGACAGGGTCCGGTCTGTGGCATTCTCACCAGATGGTCAGCGCATCGTCTCTGGCTCTCAAGACCGAACAATTCGTATATGGAATGCGGCGACTGGAGAGCTGGAGGCAGGCCCGTTTACTGGGCACATGAATTGGGTCCTGTCTGTGGCATTCTCGCCAGATGGCCAGCGTATCGTCTCAGCAGGATATGCATCAATTCGTATGACGGACGTAAAGACAAGAAAGACGGAACTTACTGGACAGGTTGACTTCAATAGCCAATCCAGGATAAACGATGATGGATGGTTACTTGGTAGCAATGGCGAGCTTCTAATGTGGATTCCGCCGGTGCACAGGGAAAATCTTCACCGCCCAGGTGATATATGGGTTGTAGGCGAACATGAAACCCTCCTGGATCTTTCTACTTTCGTGTGCGGTTACAGTTGGACTACTTGTATTAACACCTAGTAAAAGTGCGGCAACAATGAGTTTTTGCTTGAGGGTCTGATAACAATTGGAGCTCGTCGAGTCACCAAGACATTATGTATTACGCCCGTACAACTTGGGGTTAGTGGTTGGGACTTGTCCTAGGTGAGCATTCTCATATCACATAAGCGGCAGTGTAGACAGACAATCAACCTATAGTCGAGAGCTAGCGTAGTATAAGCCCGCGAGTGTTCGAAGGTGAAGCCAGTGGTTTGAATCGCTTGATATGACATGTAGTCCTTTGCAGGGTAGACATCGTAAACGCATGCTGAAACTTCAGTTGAGTGACGAAAATTGAAGTTCTTGTATCCCGGCTTGTGTTCCGATACGCCCGGCCTGAAACCGACCCGTCCAGAGACGCATGACTTGAGAGAAGTTCAAGAACCGACCCACTTCGAATCTGCACAGCAGTTGTCACCCGAATAATCTATCTACTACAGAAAAAATCTCACAATAGAGGGACGAATTGGAGTCACCAGGAATGAGAGAATGACAGTGCGCGGCGATACAACACTAGACCACCAAAATCCCAGCCAAACCTACATAAGAACTTTCATAGGACGGCTCTGAATGATCCAACCTCCCACTCCCCATCATTCCAACCCCGCCAGCACGCTCGTACGGACAACAGCCGGATGCTCCTAGAACCTGCGCTTGTTCTCACCCGTGAGCTCCGTGTACAACAGGTATCGTGGGTCGGTCACGCTTGTTTGTCAGGTGCCGCGCAGGGCGGACGTTGCTGTACGAGCGAAGAGGATTAGAATGAGGCAGAGCAAGGACAATGTGGAAAGAGACGCATTAAGGTATATGCGTGATGGTACTGGGAGTGCGTGGAGGTGCAGTACTGTAACAGCCCCGGCACGAACAGCCGTATGTGATCCAATTCTTGCGCGGCGTCATGCTGTCATGACCAAATTAATTATTAGGCCGGAGGGGACGTACTGTACTGCTGGTGTCTCGGTCTAGAGTGCTGCTGTAACAAAGTACAAGTCATTTTCACGGGTGAGAGTGGGCGCATGACATAATGGGCTGGAGGAATTCTCATATAATGCCCCCCATCCTTTTGTCTCGATCTCCTCTGGCGACACGTTTCCCTCTTCTCGAAGGTCTACTAGAATTTGGATGAGGTTGCGATGGTACCCATTGTTGTTCGCATGGCTGGCAAAGGCGTGGTAAAAAAACGGATTGAGGGTTCATGAGAGTGTCCAAACCCTTGTCCCCGAAAATATCTGCGCAAGTTGTTTCAACGTCCCGTCCCAAATCAAGTCAGTGAACAAAGTCGGTGTTTTCGACCCCAGGCACGGCCACACCGGCCCGATAGAATAGCTCGCAGTGCTGATGTCATTAGGATCACCTGATGGCAAGTTTGCCTTCGGTCCCCGGATCCGGCTTTTTCGCAAATGCTCCACGCAGCCTGCTCACACCGGATAAGATCGCTTATCTTGCGAGTTCTTGGACATTTGCCGTTTGGAGAGAAGATCAGCGGTGGCCATATTCTGGCGGATGTGTGTTCTGCCGGAGACCGGAACGGTGGTTGCGGACGCGCGAACCATGCTCAGCCTCGGGGGCTTGCCTCGAGCAAGCCCGAATAGTTTTTGGACACCGCCCCTCGGGGGCTAGTACGTTTCTATTCACTTCCGATTCTATTTCATTCTATGTGTTAGTTCTTAGTCTCGGATGTCTCAACATGGCCAATATGATGTATGTATGATATGATTATGATTTCATCTTCTCGAAGTTTCGCGCGCGTGTACGATTTCGTCTGAAGGACGAGCTGTTTCCTCAAATCGGAGCAAGCGTGACTTGCATCCGTTTCGGTGTTGTGCCCGAATTACTATACGCTTGCCCGAGTTTTCTTACTAACGTTCCGACATGTTTTTTGAAAATTTGATTCATATTATCGTACTTGTATCTATATAACAAAGCCCAAAAGGGGCCCCAAATGGTATCATCACGAATTCTTGTCTCAAAAAACACCCCGCGTGCCTTTAAGCGAATAAATTTCACTCATCTTCATTCGTTCTCGCGTCCTCACATAAGGTAGACGACATTAGGAACTGACACGGGTTATGTAATCCAAAAGTCGTTCCCCAAAGGTCTTGAAAATCACCCTCCATGAGTGCAAGGAAGCAAAATCTAATCCCTGAGAATGAAAGAGGGGACCCATTGCATGAGTCCTCAGGAATTACTTTCCTGAAATTCGTTTATTTGATGTAGATTTTTGCCTATCTTACATCTCATCTGTAAATGCGACAACTCCTTATTTTGAGTTGATCTACCCTCTTTGTTTAGTTTTGGGTCGGCAAAATGGTGTTCGGTTTGGGGTCACGTGATTGTATTACTAAGCACTCTTGTAATGTTTCGCTCTATGGTTCTGTACAAAAAAGAAACGCCTCAATGGGACGAAAATCAAGAGCTGCCAGGGCCCGGATCCAGAACTTGAACCTTATTCAAAACAGGAGAAAGGAGAGGAGCCTGAGTGAACAAGGAGGTGAGTGAACTGCAGCCCTGAGGCACCAATGCACCAGTGATGTAACCCGGAGATAGACCTTCCTGAACGAGACAGTGATCCAAGTCAATACCCAGACACCACCACTGAGATCCTCGGGGACAGTGACTCCAGTTCAGACACCACAGGGAGTGAGATTGTTGAGCTATCTGCACTTGACCAGTTCTGCAGTATATTTTGGAAGGCTTGGGACACTGCAATACAGGCTGGAGTCACACCAGGACAGAACAGCACACGCCCAAAAACTTACACTGGGAAATCAAAAAGAACACTTTCACGGCACCAGCGAGAGCAGAGGCTCAAGGCAATTGGTTCCCAACACATCACAGATTTCTTTCAGCCAACACGCACAGACCCAAATTGTGTGCTGCCCATTCAACATGAAGATGAGGAATTAAGCAGCAGTGGCAGTGACGGCAGGGACCTTAAGGAACTCACTCCCAGGGCACCACACAAGCACACAAGCACCGGATCAACTCACACCCCAAGATACAGAGCCACAGAAGAAGTTGAGGAAAGCTCAGCCACGGACAATGAAAACCAAGATGAAAGCTTGTCTTCTGATGAGCTTGAGGAAATCACCTCTGCGGACATCAGGAATGTGGAGGAAGGCTCAATGGTCACCAATCACACTTCTAGGACTCCTGGGCAGGTTGTTGAGAAGATGCTGCAAGACCTTTGGAATGGACAGACACCAGACGTCTATGAGCCTTTAACACCTGTGGACAGTGCCTTAAACTTCCTCGCTGACAAAGAGTTACTGCGTTCGGCTTGCCAGCGACTGAGCGTTATGGGAAAGGACAAAAAACTTGATATTATTCTTCGTGGGTGCATCATCTCAATGGCGAGTGTGTTGAACTTGTACTTGGATGAACAGCTTAGCTATACATGGAGAAATGCGTCAATGGTAGTGGCTCAATCACAAGGACGAGGGGTTGCATGTGCTCGCTCTCTTCAGGAATGGGTCTTGCAATATCTCCAGGATACAGTGGTCCCGACACACCAATACTCAAGCACACGATGGTCTGTCCTTGAAGATGAAGATGTGGCCCACCAAATCCAGATGGGACTCATTGAGAAGGCCAAGGACGATGGACATATCACAGCCGCAGACCTTGTTGAGGTGGTGCAAAGCTCTCCAGTGCAAGCGTGCTTCACAAATATCGGAGTTTTCAAGCCTTCAATCTCAGTGCGCACAGCATGTCGATGGATGAAAAAAATGAATTATCGATATGGACGGCAGTCAAATGGGATGTACATAGACGGACATGAGAAGGAGGAAGTGGTGGAATATCGACGCGCGTTCACCGAACGATGGAAAACTTATGAGGCACGTTTCCATCTTTGGGACAATGACGGAAACGAGCTCCCTCCACCCCACGGATTTCCAGTTCCTGGCCATCGCTTTCGTCTCATTCTTGTTACCCACGATGAGTCCACATTCTTTCAGAATGATGGCCGTAGGATGTTTTGGCAGCATGCAAGCAAAAAGGGGGCACCAAAACCGAAAGGTGAAGGGCAGTCCATCATGATCTCGGACTTTCTCACTTTGGAGTGGGGCCCTCTCCGTGATGATGAAGGGTGCGCTTTCTTTTTTTGGGGAATGTGCTGCAATTCTTAACCCGGCCCTCTACCCCTAGCCATGCCTGCATTATCTTTAAAGCTGGAAAGCAGCGTGATGGCTGGTTTGGCACCAACGAGCTCCTTGCACAGGTCGACAACGCAATTGACATTCTAGAAGGCAAGATAAACAACTTTGCTCAAGGCCTGTTTTTGTTCAACAATGCCCCAAGTCACCGCAAATGTGCACCCAATGCACTCTCTGCTCACCGGATGCCCAAGAGTGAGTTGTTGGCAAGTCTTATTTATGTGTGCAGAACTCATTCCAAACCCCAATAGTGGCGAAGAAAGGATGGACACCCCACCCTGGTGGGCCCCCAATGTGTGATGGAGTCTTGCCCGATGGTGAGGTACATCACTTCTATTTTCCCGAAGATCACCCTGACATGCCTGGGTGGTTCAAGGGAATGGAAATAATCATTCGTGAACGTGGTCTCTGGCCCGAGCAAGGGTTAAAGGCCAACTGCCACCCAAAGTGCTTACCTGGAAAAATGGACTGTTGCTGCCGGCGTGTTCTGTACACACAACCCGACTTTGTTTCCCAGAAGTCTCAGCTTGAAGAGCTTATCGAATCACGCGGACACTTGTGCGACTTCTATCCAAAATACCACTGTGAGCTCAATTTCATTGAGCAGTACTGGGGTGCAGCAAAGCTCCGCTTTCGCTCTGCAAGCCGCGTGAGAAACTTGGAGGAGATGGAGCAACTTGTTGTGAAGTGCCTTGACGACGTCCCTCTTCTTGAAATTCGACGGTGAGTTCCCACTTTTTCTTATCTTTACCAAGCTCACATATACTCTTAGATTTGCAAACCGTTCTGCACGCTTCGTCTCAGCATATGCAGAGGGGCTCACTGGTGCGCAAGCAGTCTGGGCCAACAAAAGGTACCATGGACATCGCACCCTGCCCCCGGAAATGGTTGCTGAGGTCAAAAGGAGTGTTTTAGCACATGTACCATAACCATAGAACCCATACAAATATATTTTGTTTAACAACTTCTACCCCAAAAGCGTTGCAAAACGTCTTTTGTGGTACACGAGGGGGTGACTCCGTCGAAATGGCTTGATTACGTAATCAAACCCTAGGGTTAACAACTTACCTAACCCGTGTCAGTTCCTAATGTCGTCTACCTTACTCTCGGTCACTCGCACGTGACCGCTTCTTGACTTCGGCCGCGCCCTTAACCTCATCATATTCTTGACCTCAACACTCGTTTGTCAAGGCTGCCGTGTGATTTGTCTCTGCTGCTATCCGATGTTTTGATTGGTGCCACAGAAGTGAGGAGCAGCAATTTGTTCCACCGGGGCATTTGCGGCCCGTCTCGAAGAGATCCGTTGTGTTCTTGTCATTGCAGCTCTGTGTGCCGAGAAAATCCTATTTTTTACATCGTTCATATCTCACATCAACACCGTCTGATCTGTTGTCGTCGAGAGGCGAAACATCGGGGAACTCATATGCTCATTCGACAAATTTCATTCAAGTACACACGCCACCGTGTGCTGCGGTTACTTCACGATAGATTGGTTCGATAAACTCGAGGAGGCTAACTTGAAGCGCACTGTCGAGATGGCCAATTCAGCGATGAGTGAGCGTAGCGCTCTTTTTCTGCTGAGTTTTGCTAATCGGTGGGGGCTGCACAGGATGGGTATCGGTGGTGGGGGTATCTTCAAGGAGTTCTTAATTGACCTGTCGAAAGAGATGTTCGACAGTGATCGGACTTTTGGCTCACCACCAAGAAGAATGAGCTGAATCCTAGTAATGGCTCCTACGCAACAGAACCTAAGCAAAGCGTTGTTGCACATCCTTTCACTGTTCGTTTCTGCAAGGCTCATAGTCCCAATTGGTACCATTTCGTTGGCAGAATATTGGGCAAGGCGTTGCACGGGGGAAACTTAATGGACGTTGTGTTCACAGTCTTCTTCCTCGATGTCCGCTTATCTCGCTTAGTCATATTTCCTTGCCTGCGCTATATTATAGTAAACAGAGTCTCCTGGATGGCCTCACTTTTCTCGATCAGGACTTGTACCAGGCTCTTGTGTCCCTGAAGCACTACCCAGGAATTCCAGAAGACGATTGTGAGATTTTGTACCGAATTGGTGATTGGTGTCACGGATTGGCTTTTACACAGCTTTCTATGGGTGCATCACGTTTATCCCAATCTTTGATCACGACAGCCCATACTATACCCCACTTATGTGGTGGGTATGGCTCACCATTACTGAGATACCATTTATCACCTCTCAGGCTCTTCGGAGGCTCACGTGTTTGAGTTGCTTTAGTTATGAGGCTTACGATCGCTTTCAGACTTTAGAAAGAGTTATCGCAAATCTCATGTACAGGGCATGCAGAAGAGAGCCGAGGAAACTGCTCTGAATTCACCATCAGAGGTTGACACTCGCGCGTTTCTGTGGACACTGAACAGTTGGACGAAGACGATGAAGTGGAGCGCTTCTTTTCCGGCCTACCCGGCTTCCACAGCTCCAAAGTGGCCGACGACCCTCTTCCCAGTCTCACTCATGAGCGAAAGGAGAGGCTTTTGAGCGCATTGGTTGGATTGTCAGATGGCAAGTTCTCACCTAATTTGCTTTCCGAGCCCGTCAAAAATCTTCGGGCCATCCTAGCGGAAATTCCCCATGCATTTGACTCGATCCTTGATAGAATCGTGTATGCGCACTGCCGAATTTGGTCATATCGTGAGTTGCCGGGCCGATAGCCCGAGTGGAAACCAAGACACCGACGCACTGGGCGTCCCGGAAGCTGTCCTCGCTACAAATGGGGATGGCCTGTCACTTGCCATCTTGATTCATGTCACTCGCCAGCAATTTGACCTTTTCCGGAAACAGCACTGGCTGTGGTCTAAGCTGTCAGAAGTTCTACAAGCGGCTTCGAAATTCGTTACCTGATCTACAGCACGAGTTCTGTGCACTCTGGAATCGAAGCGTTCTTAGGGCACAAGATGACAACGGTTGGACGATCGCGGGGTATACCCTTGGACTGATTCACGAAGTTTATGTCTTACAGTAATACATCAAGATACAGATTCCGCCCCGACATTATTCTCCGCCTCCACGGGCATTTGGGAAACCGTTCTGTGAGAGCCATCCTCGTATCCAGTCTGCAACGTTGCAGGCCATATTCACAATGACCCTACCTCCACAACCTTTACTCCCACTGTCTTGCATGATAGCGCTGCGTTGGCCCCGGCTTCCCTTGCCAGTCGCGACGCCCATTCCTTGTCGGATGAGGCTTTCTGCTGAACAACTTCCACCCCGCACCTCAGATAGCTATCGAAAGCCTCCGCACTCCTGTTACATCACCAGATCCAGCCACCACTGGTGCAATACGAGACATTGTCACCTCAGGTACAACAACGCCTCGCCCCTCTCCTGAAACTTCGACATCCGTCCTTCCTCTTTCCTCTACCTACCAACCTGCTGCCGTTGCCCCCCAGCACAACCCAGACCCCCTGACGCCTTCCAATCTACTAAACCTCCCATCTTCGGCCTCTTCTCATCTAGCTCTCGACAATATACTTCCTACAGGTTCGCCGCTGTCTTCACGCTCGCCCATGACTCGATCCGACATCCGCCTCTACTTCAGCCCCCTCCCCTGTACCCTTACCTCAACTGGACGAACGTACTTTGAAGCGATTACAGACACTCCCAGTGACCAACCACATCAGTTCTCTCATCCGCGCCACGCAGAATCACACTTCGGCGCGCATCGCGCTATGTGATTTCTTTTTTGCTCTTTGTACCGCGTGGCCTTCTCGAGCCGACCCTGTACTCAGTACGGTCGTAGTATCGACCGGTGGTGGGCTTGTATGCGAGTTGTATCGTGGTTACGTACGAGGCTCTCCTCTTGGGGGAGATGACAGCCTCGCCACGCTTCTGGGTACGCACTTCTATCTCACACTCGATTCCGCTTTACACATGATGACCCCTCGTAGACGCCACCCATGCAGGTACTTGGGCCCCTTTGCTTTTCTTGACCAGCTTGTATGCGCATTCGCTTCTCACCATGGGCGACGATGAGTTTTTCTCAGGTCTAAGCGCACCAACCGGTGCCAATTCTCCACGCAACCCGCTCACGCTGGATGGATTCACGTCTCCATCTCAGAAATTCCTGAACATTGCTTTCACGCTCTTTTGGAGAGAAGACCAGATAGGTACCCAAGATGGCTACGTTCCAGGCCTCAGCATCAAATGGGATGATGTGCGGTGAAAACTAACACATTTCCTGCAAGCAGTGCACACGTGGGAGTACGCACCGCAGCTCCTTTGCATGTAGTACGCGCTTATTTACGGCCCGCTTTTCAGCTCGAGAAGGCCATTTACACCGTCGGGCCATTGGCTGGTGAATGAGCGCATCGACATTGACTATTTCGTCAAGATCGCCGTGTGAGGAGTCGTCCCTGCTGCTGCTATCCGACGTTTCTCTGATTGATTGGCGCCAACAGAGGCAAGGAGCAGCAATTCGTTCCGCCGGTACGTTCGCGGCCCGTGTCGAAGAGATCGCTCGCGTTCTTGTCACCGCGGCTCGGAGTGCTCAACAACATCCCATTCGCCATACCTTTCGAAGCACGCGTCAACATTTTCCGTTCTTTCGTCGTCAATGATAAGCGCGGTATCGGGACGGACATACGCTCATTCGACGAGTTTCGTTCGCGTACACACGCTACCGTGCGTCGCGGTCACGTTGCGGAAGATGGGTTCGATAAACTCGCTGAAGCGAACCTGAAGCGCCCCATCGGGATTACGTTCATCAATCAATTTGGCGAAGAGGAGTGAGCCCCCAGCGGGTCTTTTTTTTCTTTGCTTTCTGCAGAGTTTGCTGGTCGGCGCGGGGTGCTGCATCAGGATGGGTATTGATGGTGGAGGAGTCTTCAAGGAATTCTTAACTGACCTGACGAAAGAGGAGTTTGACAGCGATCGAGGACTTTTGCTAGCCAACAAGAAGAACGAGCTGTATCCTAGTCATGGCTCCTATGCGACAGAACGTAAGAATTAACTTCGATTGTCCTCTTAGATTTTCATTTTTTTTCTGCAAAGCCCATAGTCTCAATTGGTACCGGTTCATTGGGAGAATATTGGGCAAGGCGCTATACGAGGGAATCTTGGTGGACGTAGCGTTCGCAGGCTTCTTCCTCGCCAAGGTCCGCTTCTCTCGCTCGGCCTGATCGTCTTGCCTATGCTTATATTACTTTCTTCTATAGTGGCTGGGAAAGCAGAGTTTCCTAGATGACCTTTCTTCTCTCGATCCGGACCTGTACCAGGGCCTTATATTCCTGAAGCACTACCCAGGAAATCCCGAAGATCCCTCGCTCAATTTCACCATAGCTGACGAGGGTGAGTTATTGTACCGAATCGACGATTTCGGCACTCAATATAATGCGCAGAATTTGGGGTCGCGCGGACGATTGACCTCAAACCAAACGAAAGTAACATCCCCGTCACGCGAGATCACAAGCTCGAATACATCCTCCGCGTGTCGCACTACCGCCTCACAAAGCAAATCAAACAGAAAAGCGACACATTTTTTGAAGGTCTATCAGATATGATCGACCCGAAGTGGCTATGGTATATGCGCATGCGCTCTTGATTATCTATCTATCCTCACGCGTCAACTTCTCCCCGTAGGATGTTTAACCAACAAGAATTGCAAGTCTTACTTGGCGGGGTGAATACCCCAATTGACATAGAAGATCTGCGACGGAACACGAACTACGGCGGCTTGTACAACGACGAAGGGCCGACCATTCGTGCCTTTTGGAAGGTACGCTTTGTGCGGTCAGCAAAGAGTCCTGTCCTGTCTCACAACTTGTTTTCTAAGGTCGTCGAGAGTTTTGATGCGGAATAACGCCGAGCATTACTGCGCTTCGTCACGAGTGTCGCACGACCACCCCTTCTGTACGCGCCCCTTTCCACCACAACCCGCGAATCATACGCTGACTGCTCGTCGCACCGTCGTGCTTCTTCTTTTGACAGGGGCTTTAGCGGCCTCGTCCCCAAGTTCTGTATCCGCGACGCAGGAGGCGACGAGAATCGGCTGCCGACTTCGAGCACCTGGGTGAATCTGCTCAAGGTACGTGTTATCCCTAGTTGTCAATGCCTTGAGCTGAGCCGTACCCTCCCTCTCCTCAGCTCCCTCGCTACCAAAGCGAAAGAGTCCTCCGCCAGAAACTCTTGCAAGCGGTTTTCTCGGGTGCGTGGTTCGATCTTTCCTAAAAAGGAACAAAGGGAGATATGGGGTACTCCTCTTTGTATTATATTAACCCGTCATTGTGTGGGTCCAGAGGATGTTATCCCCGTCTCTCGTGTCGTCGTAGTTGCCATTAGGGATCTACTGTCTCACTTTCACGCGGAGTAGAGGTAGATGTTACGTTTTTAGAATCACTTGGGTGGCGTAGTCAATTGTATTCTTTACAGCGTCCTTCTACGAGCTCTCCAAGTCTCTTCGGGTTCGGATAGTAAAGTCATGACCCTACCTACCATCGAGGCTCGTATCCAAACAGGAAAAGGCGAGACATTACGCGCGTCTGAACGGCCTTTCGGGCCTTTGTTGGCTCGGCTATATTGCAGCGCATGTATACTACATAAACTGGGCTCGAAAACAGGTTCAGTGGACAGCAGCAAAATCCATCAATTCCATCCGCGGGGGCAACGAGAGTGAGCCGAGTGTGGCGCGCGTACAATGGTCGCGCTGTGGCTAGTGGAGAAAAATGTCGGCTTCAATCAACAGAACTGGAGGTGACACGAGGGCTCACACAAGAAGGGAAGACGGCCACGGTGGCATGATCACATCGGAACCGGACCCAAAAGAAAAGAAAAGACAGCGCGAGTCGTCACGCACCCGCATCGCCGGCTGCTGAACGACGCGAAATCTCATGAAACCCGCTATCCGTCCCGCTATCGGCATTTCCAGTACAAAGAGCCCTTGCGTGGCATGGTGCCTCGTGAAGTGCTGGCGGCTGGTCGAAGCGTCTGGTTGTCGGGGGCAGAAGCGCGGTATCGTGCAGCCATGAGTGCATCAATCCGAAACTTGAGAGCGCGCGGAGGTTGGGGTGACGATTCTGTCTGGGGAACGAGGTCAAACGTATTTGGAGGTTTAAGAGCGGAGTCGACGCACATTTTGATAATGTAGACGAAAGCCTTCGTGTTGCAACAAGTCCCATCGTGGATGCCCTAATTGACCTCTCCAGTGACAGTTCCCTCCGCTCGAAGGTCCAGTAGCCTAGAATGTCGGACAAGCGATGGACCAGGTGAGTCTATTCTATTCTCGTTCCATTAACGTTCGCCCACGTCTATTCCTTCGATGTCAAGTAAATCAAGCGAGTGAGAAAATAGTAACAGCTAATGCCCAGGGTGAGGAACGGACATGCGAGTTTTGGAGGTAAGAGGGGGCTGCGATGCCATGGACGATAGGTGTGGCGGATGTACTGTAGTATTGGGCGGTATGAGGCGTTACGAGCACCAGCGTTGACCACGGCCATCGACGACGGAGCGACGGAAGACGGGACTCGGAGAGAGCCGCACTACCGTGGGAGTAAAAGAGCCCAGATAGTAACTGATAGGCAGGCTGTGCACTACTCCACCCACTCAACGGTACTACTCAAGTACTAGTACTCAACAACTCTCGACCCAACGCATAGTCGTCCGTTCCATCTTTGCTTTAAGACTCTTCTATGGCTAGTTTCCCACAAGATGTATTGAATTCGTGCGTAAATGACCATTGACTCGTGGGTCTCTGTCAATGACGATAGTGCCAGCCCCGGCCCCTCTGCATCGGAAAATACTGGAATAAGGTCCGTAAATCCCTGCTTTTTCTAGTGATATTGGGACATGAACTGTGCTCGGACAGCACTCAGATCGCCGAATCGCAGGAGAGTTCGTCACTGCTGGGTGTCGAGGTCACAGGTATGTACTTGAAGCCTGAGTCGTTGATCGATGCTTCCCCGATAAGTCTTTAATCCCTTTATCAAGTCCTCCGAGCAATCAACGTTCCTAAAATCAAGAACCTTTTTGGAAGAAAGAGGAAGTTCTTTGTTACTGTAGACAGTCAGACGACGAAAAAGAAGACGTCAAGCGTTCCGACCAATGGACCGACAGTACAGTGGGAGGAGAACCTTGGCACCTTGTAAGACATACTCTTTTTAGTCCTCTTTTTGTCGGCTGAGAGCTATGTTCAGCTATGTACAGTCGTCTTCACGTCTTGTACTGCACCTTTACGCAGAGCGGGCCGCACGCGGAGATATCCTTATCGGGACCCATGAGATGATACCCATCGAATCCCAAAGTAATTCGTTTCCTATTGGAAGCCTCACTCGTTCGACCAGCTAAACATCTCGGGCGTAGATGTTCCGTTTGTCCTCAGCGATCGCGGCGGACAAGCTGTACAGTCGATGCAGCCGGTCACGCTCTACTTGACGGTCCGTGTGTCGATGACACCTGCTGAGAATGCTCTCCGTAATGCCGATGAGGCCGTGACGACGATTGACCTCTCGAATAAATGGGAAGGTGCTCTTGAGAGGATCAAGTGGGTGATGGATACTGTGAGCCCAGTCGCAGAAGTGCGTGCAATATCCTTTTGCCAATCCATGACTAAGCCAAATTTTATTCTAAGCTTCACCCGTATGCGAAGATGGCATATGGTCTACTCTTTGCGATCCCCAAGGTGATCGGTTTACGCTATCGTCGGATGGAAATGCTTATGCTAATTTTATTTGTTTGCTAGACCCTCCTAGAACAATTTCGAAGCGATGAGAACGTCCGAACTTTACTTGTCGCCATGCACGATGCGTTTGATTTCGCAAACCAGAAAAATATTTTCAAAGCTATTAGGCGTGAGTCGAAGCAGGCACAAATCCTTACGCTCATGTTGCAGCATGTCTGTAATTGCTGTGACTTCATCCGATCGTATACAAAGGGTTCGCAATTCCGTACGTCACCTTTATCAATTTCAGTGGCCGATGTAGTGATGCGATTTTCAGGGATGCGACTGTTGAAGAATATCGGTGGCCAAGTCAAAAAACAAATCGAGGACTTTCGCAACGCCCTTCTCGAACTCCGAAAGGCTTTCTTAGATGAGGTCGCCATCACCACAGAGATAACCGCACTCCAAATTCTGGACGATGTGGGAATAATTTCTGCCAAAGTGCGAATAATTTCTTCCAATGTTGGCAATATTTCGAGTCAGCTTGATGGCGTGGTTACCCGGCTGAAGTGGGTATCGAGCCATGTTTTAGATGCCGGTATGTAGTCCTGATACCTTGAGGGTTTTTGATCTGAGAGTTATCACAGAACTTGATGCAAAAATCAGAGAAATTCCATATGGGACAAGATCGCGCTTCACACCTGAGAAAGGTTGTCTTACTGGAACACGCATAGCTTTCCTGGATTTCATTGTTAATTGGGTAGACAACCCCGACTCTGAGCGTGGTCTCATTCTTTTGGTCAGGCGGGTACGGGAAAGTCATCGATCGCACATGAGATCGCGCGTCGTTTTCATAAGATGCACCGTCTTACGTCATCCTTCATCTTTTTGCGTAAGGAGCAATCCAAACGCGAGGCATTTCACCTCTTTACGACTCTTGCTCGCGATCTCTCCGACCGGTATCCATCATTTAAAGCCGCGCTTGGAGAGGTCATCAAGGACGACTCTTCTCTTCGGGTTGGCACCAGTGACTATCCCACGCTCTTTCAATCCCTTATCCTAGAACCGCTTGAGGATCTGCACATCGTCGGACCTATTCTCGTCGTAATCGATGCCTTAGACGAGAGCGGGGATGTGACCGGTGGATACGGGTTACACAGATTTCTTGCTGAAAACGTGTCTAGACTTCCGCCGAACTTCCGTGTGCTGATCACTTCACGGCCAGAGGATGTTATTGAGTCAGCGTTCGTTGGAGCTCGGTCGATCCACATCAAATACATGGACGATCTTGATTTAGCTGCTAAAACACATGATGACATTCTCACCTTTCTTCGAAGCGTGCTCCGTTCTGACGAGCTTAATCATTACTGCGATGCGCTGGCGACAAAGGCGGAAGGATTGTTTCAGTGGGCAGCGGTCGCCTCTGGATTTATACTTGATCCTCCCGAATTCTTTGATTTTAGCAGGACACAATGTATAGAGCATCTTTTGAAACCCATAGTGGACCATCATAGACCAGATCCGTTGGACGAGTTATACGAAGAAGTGCTTAAAGGATACTTCAAACACCAAGGAGCGCAGCGGCTATTCCGTTCTGTGATGGGACAGCTGATCGCCGCATTTGAACCACTCTCCATCCGCTCCCTGATCGCTCTACGTCAGCGTGCCTCTATTGGTGACGGCTCAGATCCTGAGGCCATTGGTAGAATGCTCCGTCGGCTTAGCTCTTTGCTGAGTAATGTGGATTCATCCACTCAAAACCTTCCTATCATTCCTCTTCATGTCTCATTCCGGGATTTTCTGACAAACAAGGAGAAGAGCGGAGACTTCTACATTGACCTCGACCATTACCACCGTGATTTGGCCTATTCGTGTCTAGATTTAGTGCTCCACGACCTCAAGTTCAATATCTGCGGCCTCGAATCATCGTATCTTGCTAACAGCGATGTGCCAGACCTTAATTCGCGGGTTGCTGAACATATTCCACCTGCTTTATTGTATGCGTGTCGATACTGGGCCGATCATTTGAAACGTTTGGATTACGAAATGGATCTCTTTGATAAACTTCGAGTGTTCTTCGAGAATAATTTTCTGTTTTGGCTAGAGGCACTTAGCTTGACAAGCAATATCCGTCTCGCTTTACCAGCGCTGTCGTCTCTGGATGCGTGGCTAGTCTCTGGTCAAGGTGTGAGTGTAACATTCGATTCTATACGATAGGCAAACAACTAATAGCTGTGATCGCAACAGGTGGAACTCAAGAGATTTCGGGCATTTAGCAATGACGCGACTGCTTTTGTACGGTATTTCGGGATAGCGATGGCGAAGAGTGCTCCACATATCTACCTTTCTGCTCTACCATTTGCACCGTCTGGTTCTCTTGTCTCTGCACATTATTGCAGCTCATTTCCTCGAACGTTTCGGGTGGAACGTGGGCGATTGTCTGATTGGCCATCTTCGGAGATGGTGATTTCGAACGTTGGGGGCTCGGTCTATTCCATTGCACTTTCACCAGATGGCCAGCGCATCGTCTCAGGCTGTTCCGATGGAGCAATTCATGTGTGGAACGCCACGACAGGAGAGAAAGTGGCGAGCCCGTTTACTGGACACACGGGTCCGGTCTTGTCTGTGGCATACTCGCCGGATTGCCAGCGCATCGTCTCAGGCTCTTCCGATAAAAAACTTCGTATGTGGAACGCCTCGACGGGAGAGAATGTGGCAGGCCCATTCACTGGACACACGGATTGGATCAGGTCTGTGGCATTCTCGCCAGATGGCCAGTGCATCATCTCTGGCTCAGACGATCGAACAATTCGTGTGTGGAATGCCACGACGGGAGAGAAAGTGGCGGGCCCACTCACTGGACACAAGCTTTTAGTATGGTCCGTGGCATTCCCGCCAGATGGACAGCGCATCGTCTCGGGCTCAGATGATAATACAATTTGTGTGTGGAATGCCACGACAGGAGAAAAGGTGGCAAGCCCGTTTACCGGACACACGAATTCTATCATGTCTGTGGCATTCTCACCAGATGGTCAGCGCATTGTCTCAGGTTCCCTTGATGGAACGATTCGTGTTTGGAACTCGAGGACAGGAGAAGCAGAGGCGGGCCCATTTACTGTGCACTCAATTTCGGTCAACTCTATGGCATTCTCGCCAGATGGACAGCGCATCGTCTCTGGCTCTTCCGATCGAACAATTCGTGTGTGGAACGCCACGACGGGAGAGCATGTGGCAGGCCCATTTACTGGGCACACAGATTCGGTCAACTCTGTGGCATTCTCTCCAGATGGCCGGCGCATCTTCTCGGGCTCATGGGATGGAACAATTCGTGTGTGGAATGCCACGACGGGAGAGAAAGTGGCAGGGTCATATACTGGACACACGGATTGGGTTAATTCTGTTGCATTCTCACCAGATGGCCAGCACATCGTCTCAGGCTCTTCCGATCAAACAATTCGTGTATGGAATACCACGACAGGAGAGAAAGTGGCAGGCCCATTTACTGGACACAGGCTTTCAGTCGCGTCCGTGGCATTCTCGCCAGACAGCAAGCGTATTGTCTCAGGCTCAAAAGATGAAACAATTTGTGTGTGGGACGCCGCGACGGGAGAGAATGTGGCAGGCCCATTTACTGGACACCGGAGTTACGTCATGTCTGTGGCATTCTCACTAGATGGCCAATGCATCGTCTCAGGCTCTAATGATAATACAATCCGTGTTTGGAACGCCACGACAGGAGAGAATACACTCACTGCACACATGGATACGGTCGTGTCTGTGACACTCTCGCCAGATGGCCATCAGATCATCTCAGGCTCTTCCAATGGGTCAATTCATGCGTGGAATGCTGCAACCGGAGAGAAAGTGGCAGTCCCATTCACCGGACACATGGATTGGGTTCATTCTTTGGCATTCTCACCAGATGGCCAGCGCATCGTCTCGGGTTCAAGTGATCACACAATTTGTGTGTGGGACGCCACAACAGGAGAGAAAGTGCCAGGCCAGTTCGCTGGACACGCGGGCGGGGTCCGGTCTGTGGCATTCTCACCAGATGGTCAGCGCATCGTCTCTGGCTCTTATGACCGAACAATTTGTGTGTGGAACGCGACGACTGGAGAGCTGGAGGCAGGCCCATTTACTGGGCACATGCATGAGGTCCAGTCTGTGGCATTCTCGCCAGATGGCCAGCGTATCGTCTCAGCAGGATATGCATCAATTCGTATGATGGACATAAAGACAGGAAAGACGGGATCTACTGGACAAGTTGATTTCAATGGCCAATCCAGGATAAACGAAGAGGGATGGATACTTGGTAGCAATGACGAGCTTTTAATGTGGATTCCGCCAGTGCACAGGGAAAATCTTCACCGCCCAGGTGACATATGGGTTGTGGGTGAACATGAAACTCTCCTAGATCTTTCTACCTTCGTGTGCGGTTACAGTTGGACTACTTGTATTAACACATAGATATAACCCCCGCAAAAATGTGTTTGTTTTTGCTTGAGGGTCTGATAACAATTCGAGCTTGTCGAGTTGTCAAGACATTGTGCATTCCGCCTGTCCGCCTGTATAACTTGGGGTTAGTCGTTAGGACTTGTCCTAGGTGAGCATTCCCATATCACATCAGCGGCAGTGTAGACAGGCAATCAACCTATTGTTGAGAGCTAGCGTAGTATAAGCCCGCGAGTGCTCGAAGGTGAACCCACTGGCTTGAATAGCTCGATACGACATGCAGTCCTGTGCAGGGTGTACATCGTAAACACATGCTGAAACTTCAGATGAGTGACGAAAATTGAAGTTCTTGTATTCCGGTACCAGTTTTTCAGTACGCCCGGCCTGGAACGACCCGACTAGAGACCCAGGACTTGGAAGAAGTTCAAGAACCATCCCACTGAATCTGCACAGCAGTTATCACCCGAGTGGTCTATTTACTACAGAAAAAATCTCAGTGGAAGAACAATGTATCAGGGACGGATTGGAGTGACCGGGAATGAGAGAAGACACTGCGCGGCAATACAACACTAGACAACCAAAAGCCCGGCCAAACATACATTAAACCTTTTATAGGACGGCTCTGAATGGTCCAACCCCCCCACTCCGGATCATTCCGACCCTGCGAGCACGCTCGTATGGACAACAGCCAGATGCGCCAAGAACCTGCGCTTGTTCTCACCCACGAGCTTCGTGTACGACATGTATCGCGAGTCGGTCATGCTGTTTGTCAGGTGCCGCGCGGGTCGGACGTTGCTGTACGAGCGAAGAGTGAAGAGGATTAGAATGAGGCAGAGCAAGGTCAATGTAGAAAGAGACGCATTAGGGTATATGCGTGACAGTACTGGGAGTGCGTGGTGGTGCAGTACTGTAATAGCCCCGGTACGAACAGCCGTATGCGATCCAATTCTCGCACAGCGTCACACTGTCATGACCAAATAATTATTGGGCTGGACAGGACGTACTGTACTGCTGGTGTCTCGGTCTAGAGTGCTGTAACAAAGTACAAGTCATTTTCACAGGTGAGAGTGGATAGTGGGCACACGACATAACGTGCTGGAGGAGATCTCACGTGATGCCCCCCATCCTTTTGTCTCGATTTCCTCTGGCGATATGTTTCCCTCCTCTCGAAGTTCCACTAGAGTTTGGATGAGGTTGCGATGGTACCCTTTGTTTTTTATATGGCTGGCAAAGGCGTGGTAAAAAAGACGGATTGAGGGTTCACGAGAGTGTCCAAACCCTTGTTGGGACCGAAAATATCTGCGCGAGTTGTTTCAACGTCTTGTCCGAGATCAAGTCAGTGAACAAAGTCGGTGTCTTTGATTGCAAAGCACGGCCACACCGGCCCGATAGAATTGCTCGCAGCGCTGATGTCACGTAATGAGATCACCTGATGGCGAGTTTGCCTCCAGCCTCGATCCGGCTTTTGCGCAAGTGCTCCACGCAACCTGGTCACACCGGATAAGATCGCGTATCTCGCAAGTTCTTGGACTTTGCTGTTTGGAGAGAAGATCAGCGGTGGCCATATTATTGACCTCAACACTCGTCTGTCAAGGCTGCCGTGTTCAATTCCTTTTCTAAAGGTCGTCGAAGGTTTCGATGCGGAACAACGCCGAGCTTGACTGCGTTTCATCACGAGCGTCGGACGACCACCCCTTCTGTACGCGACCCTTTCCACCTTATGTGATAACACGCCGACCATACGCTGACTGCTCGTCGCGCTGTCGTCTTCTTTTGACAGGGGCTTTAGCGGCCTCGTCCTCAAGTTCTGTATCTGCGACGCAGGAGGCGACGAGAATCGGCTGCCACTTCGAGTACTTGCGTGAATCAGCTCAAAGTATCGTCGTAGATGTTGTTCATATTGCCAATCAATGCCTTGAGGTGAGACGGACCTGAAATTACGCAGCTCCCTCGCTACCAGAGCGAAAGAGCCTTCCGCCAGAAACTCCTGCAAGCGGTTTTCTCCGATTCTATCTTTCCTGAAAAAAATCAAAGGCCGGCCGGGCCATTTGTATTATGTCCTTGTTTGTCGCTTCGTCGTAGTTGCCGCTAGGGATGCGCTGTCACCTGTATGCGGAGTAGAGTTACATGTTACGTTTTTAGAATCACTTTGGTAGCGTCGTCAATTGTTTTTTTTTTGTAGCGTCCTGCTTCAAGTTCTCTCTATTTGGGTTCAAATGATCCCATGATAAGACGCAGAGCAAAGGCATGACCCTACCTACCATCAAGGCCTGCATCCGTACAAGCAAAGGTGAGGCATCACGCACACCTAAATTATCGGAATATATTGCGCATATCGGGCCTCAGCTATGCTCAGCTACATCGCAATGCATGTATAATATACTGAGCTGGGATATCACAGTAAACAAGGGTTCATTAACGTTCATTGTTCAGATGCAGTACATCTTATCTCGAAACGGATTCGGCGAACAGCGGTCAAATCCATCATTTCCGTCTGCGAGGGCAACAAGCAGGTGCCGAGTGTGGCGCGCGTACAACGGTCGCGCTGTGACTGGCGAAGAAAAATGACATCTTAAATGAACAGAACCGGTGGTAGCATGAGGGCTCACAGACAGATCGCGGGACAAGAAGGGAAGAGGGCCACGATGGCACCACATCAGAACCCCGATAAATAAGACGGCACGAGTCGTGACGCACTGCCAAAATCTTGTGAAGCGCGCTATCCGTCCTACTGACGGCATTCCCAGTCCAGAGACCCTTGCGTGGCGCAATACCTCATGAAGTGCTGGCGGTCAGTCGGCGCGTCTGGGTGTCAGGGCAGAGGGGCGGTAGTGTGCGGCCACGGACGCATTGACCCAGGATTTGAGAGCGCGTAATTAGGGTGATGACTCCGTCTTGGGAACGATGTGTTGCGGGTTCGAAAGCGGAGTCGACGCACATTATGATAATTTAGTCGAGAGCCTTCGTGTTGCGTCCCATCGTGGGTGCCTTAATTGACCTCTTCGGTGATAGTTCCCTGCGCTCGAAGGTCAAGTAGCCTAGAATTTCGGATGAGTGACGGACCTGATGTGTCTATTCTGTTCTCGCTCCATTACCATTCGCCCACGTCTATTACTTCCATGTCAAGTAAATCAAGTGAGCGAGAAAATAGTAACAACTTATGCACGGACTGAGGAACTGACACGCAAATTTTGGAGGTAAGAGGGGATTGCGATGCCATGGATATTATGTGTGGCGGATGAATTGGGCGGCCACAAGGCGTTATGAGTACAGCGTTGACCACGGCTATCGACGACGGAGCGACGGGAGACGGGAGTGCCGCGCTACCGTGGGAATAAAGGACCCATCGTGAGATAGTAACGTGATAGGCTGTGCACTGGGCTGCCAGCGTAAGATCTCCGGTATATATCTACCCACTCAACGCTGCTCAAATACTCAACCAACAACTCTCGACTCAAACCACAGTCGTCCGTGCCACCTTCGCTCTAAGACTCTTCTATGGCTGGTTTCCCACAAGATCTGTTGAATCCGTGCGTAAATGTCCATTGACTCGTGGGTCTCCATCAAAGACGATAGTCCCAGCCCCGATCCCTCCGCATCGGAAAATACTGGAATAAGGTCCGTCAATCCCTACTTTTTTCCAGTGATATTGGGACATGAACTGTGCTCGGACAGCACTCAGATTCCCGAATCGCAGGGAAGTTCGTCACTGCTGGGTGTCGAGGTCACAGGTATGTGCCTGAGGCCTGAGTCGTTGATCGATGATCCTCCGATAAGTGTTTAATCCCTTTTTTAGTCCTCAGAGCAAACAACGTTCCTAAAATCAAGAACCTTTTTGGAAGAAAGAGGAAGTTCTTTGTTACTGTGGACAGTCAGACGACCAAAAAGAAGACGTCAAGCGTTCCGACCAATGGACCGACAGTACAGTGGGAGGAGAACCTTGGCACCTTGTAAGACATACTCTTTTTAGTCCTCTTTATGTCGGCTGAGAGCTCTGTTCAGCTATGTACAGTCGTCTTCACGTCTTGTACTGCACCTTTACGCAGAGCGGGTCACACACGGAGATATCCTTATCGGGACCCATGGGATGATACCTGTCGAATCCCAAAGTAATTAGTTTCCTATTAGATGCCTCATTCGTTTGACCAGCTAAACATCTCGGGCATAGATGTCCCGTTTGTCCTCACCGATGGCGGCGGACAAGCTGTACAGTCGATGCAGCCGGTCACGCTCTACTTGACGGTCCGTGTGTCGATGACACCTGCTGAGAATGCTCTCTATAATGCCGATGAAGCCATGACGATGATTGACCTCTCGAATCAATGGGAAGGTGCTCTTGAGAGGATCAAGTGGGTCATGGATATTGTGAGCCCAGTCGTAGAAGTGCGTGCAATATCTTTTTTTTGGCCAATCCATGACTAAGCCGAATCTGGTTCTCAGCTTCACCCGTATGCGAAGATGGCATATGGTCTACTCTTTGCGATCCCAAAGGTGATGGGTATACGTTATCGTCAGATGGAAATACTTATGCTAATTTTGTTTTGTTGCTAGACCCTCTTAGAACAGTTTCAACGTGATGAGAATGTCCGAACTTTACTTGTCGCCATGCACGATGCGTTTGATTTCGCAAACCAGAAAGTCATTTTCAAAGCAATAGGGCGTGAGTCGAAACAGGCACAAATCCTTACGCTCATGTTGCAGCATGTCTGTAATTGCTGTGACTTCATCCGATCGTATACAAACGATTCGCAATTTCGTACGTAATCTTTACCAGTTTCAGTGACCGATGTAGTAATGTGATATTTCAGGGGAGCGACTGTTGAAGAATATCGGTGGCCGGGTCAAAAAACAAATCGAGGACTTTTGCAACGCCCTTCTCGAACTCCGAACGGCTTTCTTAGATGAGGTCGCTATCACTACAGAGATAACCGCACTTCAAATTCTGGACGACGTGGGAATAATCTCTGCCAACGTGCGAATAATTTCTTCCAATGTTGGCAATATTTCGAGTCAGCTTGATGGCGTGGCAACTCGACTGAAGTGGGTATCGAGCCAAGTCTTAGACGCCGGTACGTAGTCCTGATACCTTGAGGGTCATTGATCTGAGAATCATCACAGAGCTCGATGCAAAGATCAGAGAAATCCCATACGGGACAAGATCGCGCTTCACACCTGAGAAAGGTTGTCTTCCTGGAACACGTATAGCTTTCTTGGACTTCATCATTAATTGGGTAGACAACCCCGACTCTGAGCGTGGTCTCATTCTTTTTGGTCAGGCAGGCACGGGAAAGTCGTCGATCGCACATGAGATCGCGCGTCGTTTTCATAAAATTCACCGTCTTACGTCATCCTTTATTTTTTTGCGTAAGGAGCAATCCAAACGCGAGGCTTATCACCTCTTTACGACTCTTGCTCGCGATCTCTCCGACCGGTATCCATCATTTAAAGCCGCGCTTGGAGAGGTCATCAAGGACGACTCTTCTCTTCGAGTCGGCACTAGTGACTATCCCACGCTTTTTCAATCCCTTATCATGGAACCGCTTCAGAATCTGCACATCGTCGGACCTATTCTCGTCGTAATCGATGCCTTAGACGAGAGCGGCGATGTGACAGGTGGATACGGGTTACACAGATTTCTTGCTGAAAACGTGTCTAGACTTCCGCCGAACTTCCGTGTGCTTATCACTTCACGGCCAGAGGATGCTATCGAGTCAGCGTTCGTTGGAGCTCGGTCGGTTCGCATCAAATACATGGATGACCTAGAGCTAGCATCTAAAACACATGATGATATTCTCACCTTTCTTCGGAGCGTACTCCTTTCTGATGAGCTGAATCATTACTGCGATGCGCTGGCGACAAAGGCGGAAGGATTGTTTCAGTGGGCAGCGGTTGCCTCTGGATACATACTTGATCCTCCCGAATTCTTCGATTTTAGCAGGACACAATGTATAGAGCACCTTTTGAAACCCATGGCAGACCGTCATAGACCTAATCCGTTGGACGAGTTATACGAAGAAGTGCTTAAAGGATACTTCAAACACCAAGGAGCGCAGCGGCTATTCCGTTCTGTGATGGGACAGCTGATCGCTGCATTTGAACCACTCTCCATCCGCTCCCTGATCGCTCTACGTCAGCGTGCCTCTATTGGCGACAATTCTGATCCTGAGGCCATTGGTAGAATGTTCCGTCGGTTAAGATCTTTGCTGAGTAATGTGGATTCATCCACTCAAAACCTTCCTATCATTCCTCTTCATGCCTCATTCCGGGATTTCCTGACAAACAAAGAGAAGAGCGGAGACTTTTATATTGACCTTGACCATTACCACCGTGGTTTGGCGTATTCTTGTCTGGATTTAGTGGTCCACGAGCTCAAGTTCAATATCTGCGGCCTCGAATCATCGTATCTTGCCAACAGCGATGTGCAAGACCTTAATTTGCGAATTGCTGAACATATTCCACCTGCTCTATTGTATGCGTGTCGATACTGGGCCGACCATTTGAATCATTTGGATTTTGAAACGGGTCTCTTTGATAAACTTCGAGCGTTCTTCGAAAATAAATTTCTGTTTTGGCTAGAGGCGCTTAGCTTGACGAGCAATGTGGGTCTTGCTTTACCAGCATTGTCGTCTCTGGATGTGTGGCTAGCCTCTGGTCAGGGTGTGAGTGTAACAATCGATTCGATACGACAGGCAAACAACTAATGGTTATGATCGCAACAGGTGGAACTCAAGAAATTTCGGGCATTCAGCACTGACGCGACTGCGTTTGTACGGTATTTCGGGATAGCGATGGCGAAGAGTGCTCCACATATCTACCTTTCTGCTCTACCATTTGCGCCGACTGGTTCTCTTATCTATGCACATTATTTCAGCTCATTTCCTCGAACGTTACGGGTGGAACGTGGGCGATTGTCTGATTGGCCATCTTCTGAGATGGTGATTTCAACCGTTGGGGGCTGGGTCAACTCCATTTCACTCTCACCAGATGGCCAGCGCATCGCTTCAGGCTGTTCCGATGGAGCAATTCATGTGTGGAACGCCACGACAGGAGAGAAAGTGGTGGGCCCATTCACCGGACACACAGGTTGGGTTAATTCTGTGGCATACTCGCCAGACAGCCAGCGCATTGTCTCAAGCTCAGAGGATCGAACAATTCGTGTGTGGAATGCCACGACGGGAGAGAGTGTGGCAGGCCAGTTCACTGGACACACGCATCAGGTTGGGTCTGTAGCATTCTCCCCAGATGGTCAGCGCATCGTCTCAGGCTCTTACGACCACACAATTCGTGTGTGGAATGCCACGACTGGAGAGAATGTGGGAGGCCCTTTCACTACACACACGAGTTGGGTCTGGTCTGTGGCATTCTCGCCAGATGGTCAGCGCATCGTCTCGGGCTCTTCTGATCATAAAATTTGTGTGTGGGACGCTACGTCAGGTGAGAATGTGGCAGGCCCATTCACTGGACACACGAATTTGGTCAGGTCTGTAGCATTCTCGCCAGATGGTCAGCGTATTGTCTCAGGCTCTTTCGATGGAACGATCCGTGTTTGGAACTCGAGGACAGGAGAGGTAGCAGCAGGCCCATTTACCGGACACGCGCATTGGGTCTTGTCTGTGGCATACTCTCCAGATGGCCAGCGCATCGTCTCAGGCTCAGAGGATCGAACAATTCGTGTGTGGAACGCCACGACGGGAGAGAATGTGGCAGGCCCGTTTACTGGGCACACGTCTTCGGTCAACTCTGTGATATTCTCGCCAGACGGCCGGCGCATCTTCTCGAGCTCAGCCGATGGGACAATTCGTGTGTGGAATGCTACGACGGGAGAGAAAGCGGCAGGCTCATATACTGGACACAGATTGGGTTAACTCTATGGCATTCTCGCCGGATGGCCAGCGCATCGTCTCATGCTCTTCTGATCGAACAATTTGTGTATGGAATGCCACGACGGGAGAGAATGTGGCAGGGCCATTAACTGGACACAAGCTTTTAGTTGTTTCTGTCGCATTCTCGCCAGATGGCCAGCGCATCGTCTCTGGCTCTTACGATCAAACAATTTGTGTGTGGGACGCCACGACGGGAGAGAATGCGGCAGGGCCCTTCACTGGACACACGGATCCGGTCTTGACTGTGGCATTTTCACCAGATGGCCAGCGCATCGCCTCGGGCTCTTCCGATCGAACAATTCGTGTGTGGAACGCCACGACGGGAGAGGAAATGGCAGGCCCATTCGCTAAACACACGGATTTGGTCACATCTGTGACATACTCGCCAGATGGCCATCAGATCATCTCAGGCTCTTCCAATGGGTCAATTTATATGTGGAACTCGACAACAGGAGAGAAAATGGCAGGCCCATTCACTGGACACAGTGGTTGGGTTACTTCTGTGGCGCTCTCGCCCGATGGCCACCGCATCGTCTCAGGCTCCCCTGATCATACAATTTGTGTGTGGGACGCCACGACGGGGGAGAAAGTGCCAGGCCAGTTTGCTGGACACATGGGTCCAGTCTTGTCTGTGGGATTCTCGCCAGATAGCCAGCGCATTGTCTCGGGCTCTTATGATCAAACAGTTCGTGTGTGGAACGTCACGACGGGAGAGGAGATGGTAGGCCCATTCACCAGACTCGTGCATCCAGTTCGGTCTGTGGCGTTCTCACCAGATGGCCAGCACATCGTCTCAGCAGGATACGCATCAATTCGTATGATGGACATAAAGATAAGAAAGACGGAATCGACTGGACAGGTCGACTTCAATGGCCAATCCAGGATAAACGATGAGGGATGGATACTTGGTAGCGATGACGAGCTTCTAATGTGGATTCCCCCGGTGCACAGGGCAAGTCTTCATCGCCCAGGCGATATATGGGTTGTAGGCGAACATGAAACACTCCTGGATCTTTCTACTTTCGTGTGCGGTTATAGTTGGACTACTTGTATTAACACCTAGATATAACTGCGGTAACGATGTGTTTTTGCTCGAGGGTCTGATAACATTTGGAGCTTGTCGAGTCGTCAAGACATTATGTATTACGCCTGTACAACTTGGGGTTAGTGGCTGGGAATTGTTCTAGGTGAGCTTCTCGTATCACATCAGCGCCAGTGTAGACAGGCAGTCACCCTCAGGCTACCGTCGAGAGCTAGCGTAGTATATGCCCACGAGTGCTCGAAGTTAAACCAACTTTCTTGAATCACTTGATATGACATGTAGTCCTGTGCATCGTAAACGCATGCTGAAACTTCAGATGAGTGATGAAAATTGAAGTTCTTGCGTTGCGGTACTAGTGTTTCGGTACGTCCGACCCGTCCGGAGACGCACGACTTGGAAGAATTCAAAAACCACCCCACTTCGAATCTGCACAGCAGTTGTAACCCGAATGGTCTATCTACTACAGAAAAAACTCACTGTGAAGGGAGAATGTATCAGGGACGAATTGGAGCGCGATGATACAACACTAGGCCACCAAAAGACCAGCCAAACATACATAAGAACTTTCGTAGGACGGCTCTGAATGATCCAACCCCCCCCCCCCCCCCCCCCAAACGACAACAACATTCTGACCCTGCCAACATGTTCGTACGGACAATGGCCAGATGCTCCTAGAACCTGCGCTTGTTCTCACCCGCGAGCTGCGTGTAGCATCAGCAATTTGACAAAAAAGTTTCCGCTGTTTCGTCCGTTTTCATCGTTTTCAGAAGTTTTTGCAGTTTCCGGAAACCTGAAACCAGGAAACCCGAAAACCTACTCACCCGGCCGAGACATTTTTACGAGAAGTCCAGAATGTACCTAACTACCTTAATCCGATCGAATACAATCAGCTAGTCACTACCAATGAACTCGTGGGCATGGTGATCGACGTAATGGTTAACAAAGAATGTGTGAAAGGTGTCCAAAGCACTGTGGTAACGAAATTCCTCTGGTACCTGTGAGGCACCGTAGACAGGCAGAAGGTGCGCTGCCCGAGTGATGGAATCGACATGAATAACTTCGACGGTGGGCTGTCCATGGTAATCGAATTCCTGCTTCACAACCCACATGCCGGTGTCCGAGTCACGTTCGTCAGTATGGACGAACCAGTTAATCAATGCACATGAATAAGTCTTCCGCCGATACTCAAACGAAAAGAACATCAGAACCCGCCCAATCTCCATGGCCTCCATGCCAGTCTGAGAATTGTCGACGACCACGAAGACGGTGTCATGACGGGGGTGGCCAAAGAAGTGTGGAGTCGATCGGATTCGTTCGCGCCGCATGCCACCTGATCCAGAAAGATCACCGGGCGCATAGAAAGTGGCAACAGCGGAGTGATGAACCTTGATCACGCCGTCAAAGGCAGGACACTCCTCGATTTTCGATGGAGCGATCTGCTCATCGGGGTGGCAGACTTTGTAAAGAAACTGAGCGAAAACAAGCGGGAACTTGGGCTGACAGATGTACATCGCGAGCGCATGGGGTTGTGACGGGTAACCAGACTCTGAAAGCTGAACATGTGAATGGTGGAGCCGCTTTAAAATAATGTACACGCACGGGTTCTGAACGCGAGCTGAACATCGAACTCGGAAACGTTTTGGGATTTACCCAAAACGACCGCCTCGTCTTCGTCTTCCAGTTCCTCCGAGTCCAGTGGCACATTAGTTGCATCATTTGGGTTATTGTCAAGCTCGGACGGGAAGCTAGGTCCTTTTAGCATCCTGATGTCGTCGAGGTGCTGATGTAATGCCGCCATCTTGTCCATGCGTAAGATAGTCTTGAGCATTTGAGCGAGAGCGTGATATCGATTGGATCATCGCCAGGGTTCCTTGACCGCGCGAATGTGTTTTGACTCAGTAATTGAAGAGCAAAGTCCGTTAGGAGAGCCAAACAGATGTATTGCGTGGTAGAAATGCTTCAAGGCGTGCTGCCGTGGAAGAGAAATGGTTGCACGAACTCCAACTTTGATAAAGATGGTATGTAGTTGATGAAAAGCCTGCACACGGTCTCGAAAGCATTCAAGTGATGGCGAGTCAATGGCATTTTGGCGGGCTATGTAGCATGCGTCCATGAATGCTGCAACGCAGCGGACCATCGCGGACGGGACGTAGCCAGCAATTGCGGCAAGAAAAACCTCAAGTACTATGATTAGCATCCCCGATCCGATACAATTATAATGTACACGTACCTTCATCAGAGCCTTTGAATCGTCACCTGTCCACTGCTTATAATCACGCCCACCTCGGAACCGACGAAGAGAAGGGAACGGAGGGACAGCTGAGATGCTAAAATGAGACGTTTTATGAGCCCAAGAAGTAAGAAAAAAAAGAGACCGCACCGGCGATCAACGTCTTCAATTATTTCCAATGCCCTCTTCTCTCCATGTTCCAGATGGAGATACTCTAAGACCCATTCGACAAGATGGTCCTTGAAGACGCCTTTGATCAGTTGGTGAAGGAGATCCGGTGCAAGCAGCTCATGGATGTCGGCGCGCGGGAATGAATATGTGAATGGCTGCCAGATGTTTTTTTAGACACAATGTCGGAGCGAAGAAAGTAAAACGTACCACGATGTTGTGTCGAAGACCAAAGTCGTCCCAGAGGACACTCGGGTCAAACGTCTTGATGAGGAGGTCGGTCTTCACATGTGAGCGCTGATGGCTCCCTGAACCGTCGAGGTCAGTTGGCAGCGCATCACATCTTACATAAGGATGGGTCAGCGACACATAAAAGAGATCCCCACGATGACTCACTTCGGACACCAGTTAGATACAATCCCAGTGAGCCAGACCTGCTCAGGATAATCCGCGATGTATGGCCCAAGGCCGAAAATTGCGCGGCGAAAGCGCCCATCAGGGCATTTCATGACTTTGGCCTCTGTCATATAGGGTTTGAGTGGTGCGAAGACCAATTTGAGACAGCTGTGGTAAAGTTGGCGACAAAACATCTGAAACTCCGTTTTTTTCGCTGGCGTTTGCTTGCTTGAAAAGCGGTCTCTCTCATGACGAAGACAAGACAGCAAGTAAATAAAAACGTACTCTTTGGGATTGGAAGGAATGCAATGGGCACTACACCATTTCCGTGCCTACACCGGGCAGTATTTGTGAGATTGCCGAGTGACGCATACACTGGGTGATATTCTTGATTCCCGGTTGCAATTGATACCGTGGTCTTGTCACTGCCAGTGACGATTGGGACGAACATTGCCCCATGCGTGTTCTTGTCTTGCGAAATCGTGTCCTAGGACCATGCATCAGATGAATAAAAAAACAAAATAAGGAGTCACATACCGCCTCATGAAACGCCCAATTTCCTGACATAAGGTTAGAATAAACACGAGAACCCTTCTCGTCATACTCCTCATACGGCGTGTATTCAAACTCGCCATCAAACTCTTTCGAGGCCAGTTGCTCCTCGAAAACAGAGAGGATGTCCCTTACATTTAGCTCGTAAGTCTCTTGCATCCACCAGGGAGGAGTCCCGGTTGGCAGTGGGCCGCTGTATGATAATTGACAAGTCGTCCAACCAACTCCACCAACCGGTATTGAGTTGATCGTGCCGTACATTTCCGCGGCACTCTTCCACGGGACGCTATCGCAACTGTGTTGGTCAGCCTGATACATCATAGCCGTTGCTCTCCAGAGATCGAGACCTTGCTGAACATCACCTGCGGAGGACTGTAGTCGTACGTAGTGATAGCGCGCCCATTCGTATGCCAGCCTGTCACTGAAAGGAAGCCAAGGACTGCCACGTGACTCTTCCGATGTCGGCAGTTGTGAGAGATCTCTGAGGAACACGCCATCAGACAAACATGGCCGGGCTCATAAGGATTCAGCACCTTGTAATCGCATACTGGTTTGTGACATACCTGAGAGGTGGGGATGGCGTATGAATGTGTGCGACTGTAACGCGGCGGCCATCCCTGCAAGCGTACTGTTTTCACGGTGCTTCGAGTTCACGTGCTTTGTCAAGCCTCCCTGTAAGCGGAAACTGTCTCCACAAAAGGAACAAAAAAAAGACATGGCGTGCAGAGTGTGTAGGCCGAATTTGGGTGGAAAAAGGTTGAAGGTAGACGCGTTGTTGGAGTGGTTGAAGTCGAAAAAAAACGGGAATTCCCGATACAGTTAGAACTACGAACTGCCGACTGTGGCGTCGTCTTAGACTAAGAGAGCGATCGATCAAGCTACCGCCACCTTTCCAACTCATTCCTCTGCCTTCCCTCATGCCACAATGGGAAATTGCGCCTCTAATACCCAAGGAGCTGAAGAGAGAGCCCGCTCAGACATGATAGACCACCAGATCGAGGAGGACTCTAAGCGTAAACGTGACTGCTTGGTGCGTCCTCCTTTCCCCTCGCCATTATCCCCATAACTTACCACCGCCACTTTCCCTGCCTTCCCTCATACCACGATGGGGAATTGCGCCTCTCGTACTCAAGGAGCTGAAGAGAGAGCCCGCTCGGACATGATAAACTATCGTATTGAGGAGGACACGAGAATGCAGTTGTTCGGTACGTGTTCTCCCTTCCTCTCTTCCCCCCCGCCGCTATCCGCCTCCTAACTTACCACCGCCACTTCCCCTGCCCTCCCTCATATCACAACGGGGAATTGCACCTCTGGTACTCAAGAAGCCGAAGAGAGAGCCCGCTCAGACATGATGACTCCTTTTACCTCCCGTGTTTCGGGACGATCGATTATGACCTTTGTTTCCGTGGCGGTCTACCGCACTGTTTTCCTCATTCATGGTGCGTTGTGTCATCGTTTTGACTCTACCCTTGCAACTGTGTCAACACCCGCCATGTCCGCTTTTGCAGAAGCAAATCAGATAGCGGCTAGCAATTATCTCCCATCAAAGAGGACATCCTGTAGGCACGTGCGAAGACGACCGCAATCGCCGAACGTCCGTTTCCCATCCCACGGGCCAGTTATCAATACATATGGTCGACGTTGGCAAACAGCAGTCTAGGTGTAAGAAGAGCGCCATGACTGACTATCGTTGAAGTATGGTCAAGTCCTTCTCGAGGAGAACCAGGTGCGTAAATGGATTTGTGTACTTCTCGACTGCTGCCATCTGGTCACTCATCTCGAGCTGGCCAGTATACCTGCTACCGCGTGGCGCCACATCATGGGAAACCCCCTTACGGACTGGTGCGACAAGGACCTACGAATTTGTTTATGATACTGTAAGTTCCCCGTCACGCCGATGATCCGCCATTCAGTAAATCAATTCACTTTTTCTGACAGCCCCTCGTTACGCTACAAGACTTCCCCGTTCACTACACTGCATTCGCCAGTGCCTCCGTCTTGGTGTTTCATGTAGTGGACTATACCTTAACAAGACCTATCTTTCGTTCCGCCGCGTTGTCATTGCCGGGACCACCCTAGGTAGGACTTTCCACATATATTTGACCCGTCTTAACTGCTCAGGCTAATTTGCGGTTTCCTTTTCCCTCGGCTTGTCACCCACGTTCACCCCCTGCCCATCTCTCTGACTCATCTGTGTCGCGACAATGCCTGCTACACGTCGAACCCGAAGTGCAACGACAAAGGCTACACCCGATACCACTACGCCCAACAATGACGCGTCCACACCCAACAGCCGCAATACCCCTTCTCGCGACAAGCGCCCCTCGACGAAGGGGCCAGGCAAGCGGGGCCAAAAGCGCGCTGTTGCTACTGACCTTTATTCAGATGCCAAAGTCGACGAAGGTCTAAGCCCAGCGGTGGGCGATAAAAAGGCTTCAGGACATCGGGACAAAGTAAACCAAGGTGCGGGTTTTGGCCACGGTGACAGTGGATCTTCTGACAATGGAGTAGGCCCGAAAGGAGGAAGGCTGAACACCCCAGTCAAGTCTGTTGTGCCCACTCACGCGCTTCCAAGTCGACCTGGCCGTAACGTTCACCCTGCAGGCCAGCCAAAAACCCGACGCAGCAAAGAACAGATCGAGGCCGATCGTGAAGCTAGTGTGAAGATCCTTGAGGAGAAGATGCACGAAGTCCGGGTGGCGAAGGAACGCCTCGCACAACTGAATCTAATGGAAGAGCATGAAGAGGACGACTTACCCGACCTACATCCACAACGTTTATCCACCGCAATTCATAAGCGGCGCCGCGTGGATGTAGAGGCCGACAGTGACGACGAGTGCTTCGACTTGAGGGAGGCTGACGGTGGCTCCGTTCCTGATGACTCTCCATCCGAATCCGACAAAGCCGCTAAAACTAAGGCCAGTGTTTAATGCAGTCCGGGTTCATTCTCGACTTAACACCGCCAACAGTCTCGGGGTAACAAACACATTAAGGGCGCTGCCCGTCGAGAACTTATGGCAAGGACAGAGGACTTACGTGGCGTCGGACACATTGAGAAGACTCAAAGACAGAAGCCGACGCATGATATTGAAAGGTGCGACATGCGTGATCACTACGACTCTGCATAACTGACTCATTGCGAAATCATTACTGGCAGGTTCACGGCACAAGACCTTCGTTGCAAGAAATACGCAAATTCTGGCCTTCGACCGCAAGCTCTTGTCCCACCCGGCGCCGCTCCCACTCATGCCCCGCTCCAGCGGTCAGATGTTGCTGACCCATTTGAGCTTGGGGGCCTCGGCGACAGCGATCTTGAAGAAACATGCCCAGCGATGGCAGAAGTTCAGTCTCTGGTTTCTGACAAGCCACCTCGCGTAAATGAGGTATTCCCCGCGTGTTGTCTCAAAAGTCTCACTATTCTTACTCTAACAGCTTGTGAGGATCGGAATGAAAGCAGACGTCTACCAAGGAGAACCTCAAGCCACGCGGACGGTGAGTTAGGATGTTTTTTTGTTGACCATTCGGCCCAAGCCATATTATTTAGGTACTCAAATCGAAGGCTGCGAAGGCAGTAGTCAAGAAGGACGCTTCGCTCAAGGGACATGTATCCGGCAAGCGTGTCACTGAGGCACACCCCGACATCACTCGTCAATGCCTCGACGACACATGTTGGACTCGAATATTTCTTCCGACACTTTCTCATGCACTTTATCTTTCCGACCATCCGTTCTCTGACTGGGCGCGGGAGTCCAGTGCCCTTGTAAAGACCGTACAACGCGTGTTTGATTTGTCTTTCACGAACATCTCTTATACGCTGGGCCCACAGGACGGCATCGTTAAGGCAGTATGTCACAATCATTGTGACGTTGTCGACTCACTAACACTTCCAAATAGGCTTATGACCGAATGAAGACTCGAAGGTCAAAGATCGCAAGCGATGTCCTCTCTTTGGTGAAGACATTTTTCGAGCGTGCTGAGTTCAACAGGCAAACCAGAGAAGATCAGGGAGTATGTACACTGGGCATTGTGCTCTGGTGGACCGGCGTATTACGAGAATCCTGTCCCGAAGTCCACCAGCAAACTTAGGAAGGGTGATCCAAATTACGCGGTGAGTTAACTTTTGCCCTCGGAGACACACACGGGCTTACGCTGCGTGTTAGAAACCCGATGGCTTTTTACGATCACATTTCATTCTCCCAGTCGCTGAGACGTATATGGGCTTTGCATCAAGGTCGGTTCTCCATCCATCACTTGGATCAAAGAACCCACCAAAGGGTCTCTACGCAATGATATTAACTGCGGTATGTTGGTGTTGCTAGTGTGGCAACTTTGACTGACGGGTTAACAGGTCGAGCGCGCGATGAGAGCCCACTTGACAGGTGGTTTCAACGTGCCTGGTGATTTCAATCACCGGACCACCTGGAACTCGATGAATGATTTTTCCAGGATTCTTGACCAAGTGAGCGAGCCGCGTTGGGCACGAGCCCTGGATTTCGTAGACTGTGAGATGGAGAATCGCATGGACGAGTCGTTACTGTCGGCATATCGCGCTGACTTTCATCTTTCGTCTAGCCCCACAAAGTCTGGGGCTTAGTGCGCATTCACGTTGTTTCATCGTACTTTCTAATCTAGCGAGAGGGAGTCCATTTTCCACACCATATTAATCTACTCTAGGACACACTTAGACATACAATAGGTTTTCAAGTTATTTGCAGTTTCCACTAGTTTTCCAAGTTTTTTTACACGTCGCTACCTTAGGTTTTCACAAAAATCGACTTGGGTCACCAAGTCTCGGAATAAGTATGGTTTTTAAAGTATTTACCGGTTTTCAACAGTTTTCCGGGTTGCGAAACCGCTGAAAACTTTTCTGTCGAATTGCCGATGACTACAACATGCATCGCAAGTCGGTCACGCTGTTTGTCAGGTTCCGCGCAGGTCGGATGTTCCTGTATGAGTGAACACGGTTGGAATGTGGCGGGGAAAGGAAAAGGTGGAAAGAGATTCACTAGGGTATGTGCGTGGTGGGACTAGGAGCGTGTGGAGGCAGCACTGTATGAGCTCCGGCCCGAACAGTCCGTATGCGCGCCGATTCTCATGCGGCAGTCAAATTGTCACAGCCAAAAAAATTATCGAGCTGGACAGGACGCACTGTACGGCAAGTGTCTCGCTCGGTCTAGAGGCTGTAACAAAAATACAAGTTGGTTCTTGAGTTGGTTCGTTATTTTCATGGGTGAGATTGGACAGTGGGCACATGACATGAGGGCTTGGAGGAGATCTCACATCCGTCACAGTGCTGCACTTCGTCGTTAATGTCTTGATCTCCTCTGGCGACACATTTCCCTCCTCTCGAAGGTCCGCCTAGAATTTGGATGAGGTTGCGATGGTACCCACTGTTGCTCATACAGCTGGCGAAGTCGTAGTGCAAGATCAGATTGAGCGTCCAGGAGAGCGTCCAAATCCTTGCTGGGTCCGAAATAGAGCAGATATCTGTGCAAGTTGTCATGAAAGAAATAACATCCTAGATCTCAGATATATCGAGTCGGTGGACCAAGTCGCTTCAAAACTCGGCGACCGGCCCGATGTAATAACCCAACTCTGAAGTGATGATGTCATCTGGATCACCTGACGGCGAGTTTGCCTTTGCCTGGAGCCTTTGCGCAACTGCTCCATACAACCTACTCACCTGATAAGATCGCGTATCTCGCAAGTTCTTGAACATCTGCCGTTTGGGGAGACCAGATAGGTGCAAACTGCGGCCATATCCTTGGCCTCAAAGGCTTTTTTTAATTTTTAATTTTAATTTACCAATTTGATTCCGGGATACGAGCCATAAACGAGGACCGGTCGTAGTGAAGAGCTACTGCATTTATGAGACGTGCGTAAGTCCAGAAATAGAGAAATGAGTTGTACACGATAACCGAAGCTCAAAGAAAATAAGTCCATACCCAGAAAGGGACAGAAGTGAAATCTATAAAAAGGAAAGAAAACCCAGAAACAAAGTCCTCATGGGGTCAGACGCAGAAAGTTTCATGCGGCGTTGAATAGAAACGCAAAGTCGAAGAAAAGATTCATTACCTTCAGACTACCTATCCTGGTTGGGTGGCACTTCCAGAGGCAGCATAGTGTCTGGAGTCGAGCCGGCGTGACTCCCAGTAAGGAAGGATAAATTCTTTTACGGTCTGTGAATAGACTTTTGTAGGGGAGGAGGGAGTAAGAAATTGATATCCCTGCGTTTATTTGATGGAGGAGATGTTCAGGGATGCGCAGACCCCCTCCACGAGACAGTTCGTCGACTTAGGGGATCAGCTGGTCGGAAAGCGGAGGGCGTGATCCAGTGAAAGCATGGCCCACAGCCAGTTGGAATGCCGTTGAAGTGACTCGGCCTCAAAGGCCCCAACCCTCATTTGTCAAGGCCGCCGTGTGATTTGTCTCTACTGCTATCTGATGTTCTCTGATTGGGGCCACAGAGGCGACAGCAATCTGTTCCGCCGGGCTTTTGCGGCCCGTCTCAAAGGGATCCATCGCGTTCTTGTCGCTGCGGCTCGGCGTGCTCAGCAACATTCTTAGTTATTCGTTATATCCTTCGTACCCCGCGTCAACACCATCTGATCTGTCGTCATCAAGAGAGGCGGATTATCGGGGAGGTCATATGATCATTCGAATTTCATTCAAGTACACACGCCACCGTGCGCGCCGCGGGAAGATGGGTTCAATAAACTCGCGGAGGCGAACCTGAAGCGCTCCGTCGAGATGACCAATTCGGCGAGGAGAGAGCGTAGCGCTCTTTTTCTGCTGAGATTTGCGAATCGGCGGGGGCCGCACAGGATGTGTGTTGGTGGTGGGGGCGTCTTCAAGGAGTTCCTTAATTAACCTGTCGAAAGAGATGTCCGACAGAGATCGGACTTTTGATTCACCACCAAGACGAATGAGCTGTATCCTAGTCATGGCTCCTACTCGACAGAACCTAAGCAAAACATTGTCGTACACCCTTTCGCTGTTCGTCTCTGCAAAGCCCATAGCTTCAAGGTACCAGTTCATTGGAAGAATATTGGGCAAGGCGCTATACAAGGGAATCTTGGTAGACATTGCGTTCACAGGCTTCTTCCTCGCTAAGGTTCGCTTCTCTCACTCGGCCTGATCACCCTGCCTACGCTTGTATTACTTTCTTCTATAGCGGCTAGGAAAGCAGAGTTTCCTAGATGACCTCACTTCTCTCGATCCGGACTTGTACCAGGGCCTTTTGTTCCTGAGGCATTACCCAGAAAATCCAGGAGTTCTCTCACTCAATTTCACCATAGCTGACAAGGGTGAGATCTCGTACCGAATCGACGATGTCGGCGCTCAATATAATGCGCAGAATTTGGCGTTGCGCGGATGATTAACTAAACGGAATCAACATACCTGTCACGCGAGATAACAAGCTCGAGTACATCCTCCGCGTGTCGCACCACCGCCTCACAAAGCAAATCAAACGGCAAAGCGACGCATTTTCGAAGGTCTATCGGTTATGATCGACCCGAGGTGGCTCCGGTAAATGCGCATGCACTCTTAATATGGCTTCGTCCTCACGTGTCTACTTCTACCCCAATAGGATGTTTAACCCACAAGAATTGCAAGTCTTATCCAGCGGCATGAATACACCAATTGACACAGAAGATCTGCGACGGAACACGAACTACGGTGGCTTGTACAGCGACGAAGAACCAACCATTCGTGCCTTTTGGAAGGTACGCTCCGTGCGAGTAGCAAAAAGTCCTGTCTTGTCTCATCACCGGTCGCGCTCAATTCCTTCTCTTCTTTCTAAGGTCGTCGAGGGTGTCGATGCGGAACAACGCCGAGCTTTACTGCGATTCGTCACGAGCGTTGGACGACCGCCCCTCTATACGCGCCCCTTTCCACCTTATGTGATAACCCGCTGATCATACGCTGACTGCCCGTCGCGCTGTCGTGCGTACATGCAATATGACAGGAGTTGCAGCAGCCTCGTCCTCAAGTTCTGTATCCGCAATGCAGGAGGCGACGAGAATCGGTTGCCAACTTCCGGCACCTGCGTGAATATGCTCAAGGTACGTGTCATTCCTAGTGTCAATGCCTTGACCTGAGACGGACCCCGAAATCAAGCAGCTTCCTCGCTACAAGAGCAAAATATTCCTCTGCCAGAAACTCCTGCAAGCGGTTTTCTCCGTTGCGGGGCTCAATCTTTCCTGAAAAAAAAATCGAAGGCTGGCCGGACCTTTGTATTATGTTATGTTAAACGTCACTGTGGGCGTCCGGAGGGTGTTCTCCCTGTTTGTCGCGTCGTCGTAGTTGCCGCTAAGAAGCGCTGTTTCTTGTACGTGGAGTGGAGCTACATGTTACGTTTTTAGAATCACTTGGGTGGCGTCGTCAATTGGTTTTTTTTTTGGAGGGTCACGGTCCTGCTTCGAGTTCTCTCTATTCGGGTTCAGATGACCCCATGACAAGACGCAGAGCAAAGGCACGACACTACCTACCATCAAGGCCTGTATCCGTTCAAGCAAAGATGAGACACCACGAATATCTGGGTTATTGGAATATATCGCGCATATCGGGCCTCAGTTATGCTCAGCTACATCGCAGTGCATGTATAGTATATACTGAGCTGCGGATATGAGAGTAAACAAGGGTTCGCTGTTCAACTACAGTACATCTGATCCCAAAACGGACCCAGCGAACAGCGGTCAAATCCATCGATTCCGTCCGCTAGGGCAACAAGCAGGCGCCGAGTGTGGCGCGCATACAATGGTCGCGCTGTGGTTGGTGGAGAAAAATGTCGGCTTCAATCAACAAAACCGATGGTGACATGAGGGCTCACAGATCGTGCGCCAAGAAGGGAAGACTGCCACGACGGCATGATCACATGGGGGCCAGACAAAGAAAAGAAAAGACAGCGCGAGTCGTCACGCACCGCATCGTCGGCTGCTGAACGACGCGAAATCTCGTGAAAGCAGCTATCCGCCCGCTGTCGGCGTTCCCAGTATAGAGACCCATTGCGTGGTGCGGTACCTCGTGAAGTGCCAGCGGCCGGTCGACGCGTCTGGGTGTCGGGGCAGAAGTGAGATATCGTGCAGCCACTCGCGTATCAACCCGAGACCAGAGAGTGCGCGGAGGTTGGGGTGATGACTCCGTCTTGGGAACGACGTCAAACCTAGTTGGAGGTTCGAGAGCGGAGTGGACGCACATTTTTATAATTTAGATGAGGGCCTTCGTGTCGTGTCCTATCGTGGGTACTTTAATTGACCTCTCCAGTGACAGTTCCCTCCGCTCGAAGGTCTAGTAGCCTAGAATTTCGGATAAGTGACGGACCTGGTGAGTCTATTCAATTCTCGCTCCATTACCGTTCGCGCATGTCTATTGCTTTGATGTCAAGTAATCAAGCGAGGGAGAAAATAGTAACAGCTAATGCCCAGGGTGAGGAACGGACACGCGAATTTTGGAGGTAAGAGGGGGTTGCGATGCCATGGATGATATGTGTGACGGACGCATTGGGTAACCATGAGGCGTTACGTGCACCAGCGTTGACCACGGCTATCGACGACGGAGCGATGGAAGACGGGACTCGGGGAGAGCCGCACTACCGTGGGAGGAAAGGAGCCCAGATAGGAACTGATAGGCAGGCTGTGCACTACTCCACCCACTCAACGTTACTCAAGTACTCAACAACTCTCGACTCAACACACAGCCGTCCGTTCTACCTTCACTCTAAAGACTCTTCTATGGCTAGTTTCCCACAAGATGTGTTCAATCCGTGCGTAAATCCCTGTTGACTCGTACGTGGAGACTCCGTCAATGACTCGGACGATAACACCAGCCCCGGTCCCTCTGAATCGGAAAATACCCGAATAAGGTCCGCCGATTCCTTTTTCCAGTGATATCGGGTTCTGAACCGTGCCTTGACAGCACTCAGATTCCCGAATCGCAGGGAAGTTCGTCACTGCTGGGTGTTGAGGTCACAGGTATGTACTTGATCCTGTGTCGTTGATCGATGATCCCCCGATAAGTGTTTAATCTCTTTATTAAGTCCTAAGAGCAAACAACGTTCCTAAAATCAAGAACCTTTTTGGAAGAAAGAGGAAGTTCTTTGTTACCGTAGACAGTCAGACGACGAAAAAGAAGACGTCAAGCGTTCCGACTAATGGACCGACAGTACAGTGGGAGGAGAACCTTGGCACCTTGTAAGTCATACTCTTTTTAGTCCTCTTTTTGTCGGCTGAGAGCTATGTTCAGCTATGTACAGTCGTCTTCACGTCTTGTACTGCACCTTTATGCAGAGCGGGCCGCACGCGGAGATATCCTTATCGGGACCCATGAGATGATACCTGTTGAATCCCAAAGTAATTCGTTTCCTATTAGAAGCCTCACTCGTTCGACTAGCTAAACATCTCGGGCATAGATTTTCCGTTTGTCCTCACCGATGGCGGCGGACAAGCTGTACAGTCGGTGCAGCCGGTCACGCTCTACTTGACGGTCCGTGTGTCAATGACACCCACTGAAAATGCTCTCCGTAATGCCGATGAAGCCATGACTCTGATTGACCTCTCGAATAAATGGGAAGGTGCTCTTGAGAGGATCAAGTGGGTGATGGATACTGTCAGCCCAGTCGCAGAAGTGCGTGCAATATCTTTTTTTTGCCAATCCATGAATAAGCCGAATTTGGTTCTCAGCTTCACCCGTATGCGAAGATGGCATATGGTCTACTCTTTGCGATCCCCAAGGTAATCAGTTTACGCTATCGTCGGATGGAAATACTTATGCCAATTTTATTTGCTTGCTAGACCCTCCTAGAACAGTTTCAAAGCGATGAGAACGTCCGAACGTTACTTGTCGCCATGCACGATGCGTTTGATTTCGCAAACCAGAAAGTCATTTTCAAAGCTATCGGGCGTGAGGCGAAGCAGGCACAAATTCTTACGCTCATGTTGCAGCATGTCTGTAATTGCTGTGACTTCATCCGATCGTATGCAAACGATTCGCAATTCCGTACGTAATCTTTACCAGTTTCAGTGACCGATGTAGTAACGCGTATTTTCAGGGGAGCGACTGTTGAAGAATATCGGTGGCCAAGTCAACAAACAAATCGAGGACTTTCGCAACGCCCTTCTCGAACTCCGAAAGGCTTTCTTCGATGAGGCTGCCATCACCACAGAGATAACCGCACTCCAAATTCTGGACGATGTGGGAATTATTTCTGCTAATGTGCGAATAGTTTCTGCCAACGTGCGAATAATGTCTTCCAACGTTGGCAATATTTCGAGTCAGCTTGATGGCGTGGCAACCCGGCTGAAGTGGGTATCGAGCCATGTCTTAGACGCCGGTACGTAGTCCTGATACCTTGAGGGTCATTGATCTGAGAATTATCACAGAGCTCGATGCAAAAATAAGAGAAATTCCATACGGGACAAGATCGCGCTTCACACCTGAGAAAGGTTGTCTTACTGGAACACGCACAGCTTTCTTGGACTTCATCGTTAACTGGGTAGACAACCCCGACTCTGAGCGTGGTCTCATTCTTTTTGGTCAGGCGGGCACGGGAAAGTCGTCGATCGCACATGAGATCGCGCGTCGTTTTCATAAAATCCACCGTCTTACATCTTCCTTCATATTTTTGCGTAAGGAGCAGTCCAAACGCGAGGCATATCACCTCTTTACGACACTTGCTCGCGATCTCTCCGACCGGTATCCATCATTTAGAGCCGCGCTTGGAGAGGTCATCAAGGACGACTCGTCTCTTCGGGTCGGCACCAGTGACTATCCTACACTTTTCCAATCCCTAATCCTAGAACCGCTTGAGGATCTGCACATCGTCGGACCTATTCTCGTTGTAATCGATGCCTTAGACGAGAGCGGCGATGTGACCGGTGGATACGGGATACATAGATTTCTTGCTGAAAACCTCTCTAAACTCCCACCGAACTTCCGTGTGTTGATCACTTCACGGCCAGAGGATGCTATCGAGTCAGCGTTCGTCGGAGCTCGGTCGGTCCGCATCGGATACATGGACGATCTTGAGCTAGCTGCTAATACACATAATGATATTCTCACCTTTCTTCGGAGCGTGCTCCTTTCTGATGAGCTGAATCATTACTGCGATGCGCTGGCGACAAAGGCGGAAGGATTGTTTCAGTGGGCAGCGGTTGCCTCTGGATACATACTCGATCCTCCCGAATTCTTCGATTTTAGCAGGAAACAATGTGTAGAGCACCTTTTGAAACCCACGGCGGATCATCATAGACCAAACCCGTTGGATGACTTATACGAAGAAGTGCTTAAAGGATACTTCAAACACCAAGGAGCACAGCGGCTATTCCGTTCTGTGATGGGACAGCTGATCGCTGCATTTGAACCACTGTCCATCCGCTCCCTGATCGCTCTACGTCAGCGTGCCTCTATTGGTGACGGCTCTGATCCTGAGGCCATTGGTCGAATGCTCCGTCGGTTAAGGTCTTTGCTGAGTAATGTGGATTCATCCACTCAAAACCTTCCTATCATTCCTCTTCATGCCTCATTCCGGGATTTCCTTACAAACAAAGAGAAGAGCGGAGACTTTTATATTGACCTTGACCATTACCACCGTGGTTTGGCCTATTCCTGTCTGGATTTAGTGCTCCACGACCTCAAGTTCAATATATGCGGCCTCGAATCATCATACCTTGCTAACAGCGATGTGGAAGACCTTAATTCACGGGTTGCTGAACATATTTCACCTGCTCTATTGTATGCGTGTCGATACTGGGACGATCATTTAAAACATTTAAATTTCGAAACGGATCTCTTTAAGAAAGTTCGAGCGTTCTTCGAGACTAATTTTCTGTTTTGGCTAGAGGCGCTTAGCTTGACAAGCAATGTACGTCTTGCTTTACCAGCATTGTCATCTCTGGATGTGTGGTTAGTCTCTAGTCAAGGTGTGAGTGTAACAGTTGATTCAATGAGGCAGGCAAACAACTGATCGCTATGATCGCAGCAGGATTCTCAAGTGGAACTAGAGAAATTTCGGGCGTTCATCAATGACGCGTCTGCGTTTGTACGATATTTCGGGATAGCGATGGCGAAGAGTGCTCCACATGTCTATCTTTCTGCTCTACCATTTGCGCCGTCTGGTTCTCTTGTCTCTACACATTATTTCAGCACATTTCCTCGAACTTTACGGGTGGAACGTGGGCGATTGTCTGATTGGCCATCTTCTGAGATGGTGATTTCAAACGTTGGGGCCGGGGTCAATTCCATTGCACTCTCACCAGATGGCCAGCGCATCGTCTCAGGCTCAGAGGATGGAGAGATTCATGTGTGGAACGCCACGACAGGAGAGAAAGTGGTGGGCCCATTTACTGAATACACTGGTCCGGACTTGTTTGTGGCATACTCGTCAGACGGCCAGCGCATCGTCTCAGGCTCAGAGGATGGAGAAATTCATGTGTGGAACGCTACGACGGGAGAGAATGTGGCAGGCCCATTCACTGGACACAGAGATCGGTTCAGGTCTGTGGCATTCTCGCCAGATGGCCAGTGCATCGTCTCAGGCTCAGACGATGGAACAATTCGTGTCTGGAATGCCACTACAGGAGATAATGTGGCAGGCCCATTCACTGGACAAAAGAATTGGGTCAGGTCTGTGGCATTCTCGCCAGATGGACAGCGCATCGTCTCGGACTCTTCTGATCATACAATTTGTGTGTGGGATGTCACGACAGGAGAAAAGGTGGCAAGCCCGTTTACCGGACACACGGATTCTGTCATGTCTGTGGCATTCTCGCCAGATGGTCAGCACATCGTCTCAGGCTCTGCCGATGAAACGATTCTTGTATGGAACTCGAGGACAGGAGAGGTAGAGGCAGGCCCATTTACTGGGCACACGGGTCCTGCCAGGTCTGTGGCATACTCACCAGATGGCCAGCGCATCGTCTCGGGCTCAGACGATCGAACAATTCGTGTCTGGAATGCCACGACGGGAGAGAATGTGGCAGGCCCATTTACTGGTCACACGTATTCGGTTAACTCTGTGGCATTCTCGCCAGATGGCCGGCGCATCTTCTCAGGCTCAAACGATGGAACAATTCGTGTGTGGAATACCACGACGGGAGAGAAAATGGCAGGCTCATATACTGGACACACGGATTGGGTTAATTCTGTTGTATTCTCGCCAGATGGCCAGCACGTCGTCTCAGGCTCTTCCGATCGAACAATTCGTGTATGGAATACCACGACGGGAGAGAAAGTGGCGGGCCCATTTACTGGACACAAGCTTTCAGTCAAATCCGTGGCATGCTCGCCAGACGGCAAGAGTGTCGTCTCAGGCTCGGAAGATGAAACGATTCGTGTGTGGGACGCCACGACGGGAGAGAATGTGGCAGGCCCATTTACTGGACACCAGAGTTGGGTCGTGTCTGTGGCATTCTCACCAGATGGCCAACGCATCGTCTCAGGCTCTTACGATGAATCAATTCGTGTTTGGAACGCCACAACAGGAGAGAATACACTCACTGCATACACGGATTCGGTCAGGTCTATGACACTCTCGCCAGATGGCCATCAGATCATCTCAGGCTCTAACAATGGGTCAATTTATGTATGGAATGCGACAACGGGAGGGGAAGTGGCCGGCCCATTCATTGGACAGACAGATTGGGTTTATTCTGTGGCATTCTCACCAGATGGCCAGCGCATTGTCTCAGGCTCAAATGATTATACAATTTGTGTGTGGGACACCATGACAGGAGAGAAAGTGGCAGGCCAGTTTGCTGGACACACGGGCGGGGTCCAGTCTGTGGCTTTCTCACCAGATGGTCAGCGCATCGTCTCTGGTTCTTATGACCGAACAATTTGTGTGTGGAACGCGACGACTGGAAAGCTGGAGGCAGGCCCGTTTACTGGGCACATGCATGAGGTCCTGTCTGTGGCATTCTCGCCGGATGGCCGGCGCATCGTCTCAGCAGGATATGCATCAATTCGTATGATGGACGTAAAGAGAAGAAAGACGGAATCTACTGGACAGGTTGACTTCAATGACCAATCCAAAATAAATGATGAGGGATGGATACTTGGTAGCAATGACGAGCTTTTAATGTGGATTCCGCCGGTGCACAGGGAAAATCTTCACCGCCCAGGCGATGTATGGGTTGTGGGTGAACATGAAACTCTCCTAGATCTTTCTACCTTCGTTTGCGGCTATAGTTGGATTACCTGTATTAACACCTAGATATAACTCCGGCAACAATGTGTTTGTTTTTGCTTGAGGGTCCGATAACGATTGAAGCTTGTCGACTCGTTAAGACATTAGGTATTATGCCCGTACAGCTTAGGGTTAGTGGTTGGGACTTGTTCTAGGTGAGAATTCTCATACACATCAGCGGCAGTGTAGACAGACAATCAACCTATTGTCGAGAGCTAGCGTAGTATAAGCCCGCGGATGCTCGAAGTTGAACCCACTAGCTTGAATCGCTTGATACTACATGCAGTCATGTGCAGGGCGGACATCGTAAACGCATGCTGAAACTCCAGTTGAGTGACGAAAATCGAAGTTCTTGTGTTCCGGTACTAGTGTTCCGGTACTCCCGGTCTGAAACGACCCATCCGGAGACGCAGGGCCTGGGAGGAGTTCAAGAACCAACCCACTTCGAGTCTACACAGCAGTTGTCACCCGAATAGTCTATCTACTACAGAAAAAACTCACGGTAGAGGGACAATGTATCAGAGACGATTTGGAGCGACCAGGAATGAGAGAATGACAATGCGCGGCGATACGACACTAGACAACCAAAAGCCCAGCCAAACCTACATAAGAACTTTCATAAGACGGCTCTGAATGACCCAACCCCCCCACTCCCCATCATTCCGACCCTGCCAGCACGCTCGTACGGACAACAGCCGAAAGCTCCTAGAACCTGCGCTTGTTCTTACACCCGCGAGCCCAGTGTACGCCATGTATCGCAAGTCGGTCACGCTGTTTGTCAGGTACCGCGCGGGTCGGACGTTGCTGTACGGGCGAAGAGGATTAGAATGGGGCAGAGCAAGGACGATGTGGAAAGAGACGCACTAGGGTATATGCGTGATGGTACTGGGAGTGCGTGAAGGCGCAGTACTGTAAGAGCCCCGGCACGAACAGCCATATGCAAGCCAATTCTCGCGAGGCGTCATGCTGTCATGACCAAATAATTATTGGGCCGGACGGGACGTACTGTACTGCAGGTGTCTCCAACAAAGTACAAGTTAATTTCACGGGTGAGAGTGGATAGTGGGCGCACGACATTGACGGCTTGGAGGAGAGCTCGCGTGCTGCCCTCCATTCTTTTGTCTCGATCTCCTCTGGCGATATGTTTCCCTTCTCTTGAAGGTCTACTAGAATTTGGATGAGGTTGCGATGGTACCCACTTTTGTTCATATGGTTGGCGAAGGAGTGGTAAAAAGGCAACCGGATTCAAGGTCCAGGAGAGCATCCGAATCCTTGTTGGGTCCGAAAATATCTGCGCGGGTTGTTACGTTATAGATCAAGTCAGTGAACCAAGTCGGTGATTTGACCTGAAAGCACGGCCACCGGCCCGATAGATTAAGCCGATTTCTAGCTCGGAGTGCTGATGTCATCAGGATCACCTGACAGCGAGTTTGCCTCGGGCCTCCGGGTCCGGCTTTTGTGCAAATGCTCCCGCCAATCTGCTCACACTGGATAGGATCGTGTATCTCGCAAGTTCTTGAGAATTTGCCATTTGGAGAGAAGACCAGATAGGTGCCAACGGTTGCCATTCTCACGTGTCCACTTCTCGCATAGAATGTCTAACCAACCAGTACTGCAAGTCTTTGCGGCTTGAATATCACCATCAACATTGACGATTTGCAGCGGAACACGGAATTAGCGGCTTTTACAAACGCCGAAGAACCGACCATTCGCACCGTCTAGGAGGTACGCCCTGTGCAAGCGGCAAGAGTCTTGTTCTGTCTCCCACATCGTAATCAATTCCATTTCTAAAAGGACGTCAAGGATTTCGATGCGGAACAATGCCAAGCTTAGCTGAGCGTCGTCTCAACGTCGAATGACCACCCTTCTGTACGCACCGTTGTCGCATTGTGTATGAAAGCCCACCATATGCTAACTGCCCATCGCTCTCCCGTGTATGCGTGCGATCTCTTATTTGGCATC
>WTXK01000300.1:0-57119 GCA_025769895.1 Lactarius psammicola
ACGGACCCCAGGATCACAAGAGACCTAGAACGCAAGGCAAGCCAGATCCTCATCGACATCTACAACAAGAACATCGCAAACCAAAGCATCACTGAGATAAAATGTCACGAACTGACCAAGACACTGACACATCGGTTATGACTACGATGGTCAGTGGTAATTAGTCATGGACTACTCGTATCAGTCAGCAGGAGAGCGCTTTATCACATGTAAGATAGTACGATGACTCATTCCTAGGATAGCTGTACTAGGGTTCGAGCTAGTTACGCTATTGGTTACTTTACGATTCGGGAGGAGCTTTAAAGCCCTCGGCAACTGTATATAAGGCTCATTGTTCAGACCACGGATCTCCATCCTGGTCTTCTCAATACCACCACCATTGTTCGCGACCTAGGAGTGCCAACTTCCTTTCCTTTCACCTATCTCTCCTCTTTACTTCTCGTCCTAGCCTTTGTCTTCGGAGTCGTACTCCACGTTGAAGACATCGAGAGCGAAGACCCCCTTTACGCCGTGTACTAGTAAGAGTCACGTGCCAACGTCCTCACGTTAAGTCTAGATACTTCATGCATTGGACCGAGCTTAGTCATAGTCATCGCCTTCCTCGCGCCTAAGTCAGGCAACGTTGTTGTGGCAACGTAACATAAAAAGCAAGATCAACAAAGCAATACAAGCAAGCAACAAAGACCCGCCCAAGAATGCTGAAGTACAAGATGTATACAAGCTCAGGAACGGAGGCTTGATACCCCAATTCAGTAACAAAGGAGCGGCAGACTGGTTCAGGCCCCCGCAAGTAGAAATGCAAATACTGCCAAGTATTGACGACTCGGCCACCGTAAAAGACAGAATCTACCAGATTCTCATACCAAGAGTCCCGGTAACCTTCAGCCCCACAAACGAAGCTCACCTAAGAGAACTAGAAGAGGAAAACAGAATCGAAAGAGGAGCAATAAAGAAAGCAAAATGGATCAAGCCGATCTACAGAAGGGCGCTTGGACAGAGATTCGCCCACTTATCTCTATCGATCAGCTCACCAGAGATCGCTAACATCATCATTAGGGATGGCATGTACATCTGCAACGTCAAAACGTACCCCAAGAAATTAAAAATCGAACCAAAGCAGTGCATGAAATGCAGAAAGTGGGGGCACTACTGTTGATAAGTGACCTGTGCGCACTTAGCGGCTCAATGGACTTATGCAGATATGGACTGCTTTAGATAAGATTAGATATACAGGACTTATGTAGATTAGATAATTATGATCATTACAATCTCGGACTTGTTATCTATAACATCATATGTACAGAACAACTACAAGGACTTGTTATCGTAGTACGCGTTAGGACTTTCCTTTTGTTATATCTTTATTGTGATATACCTTTGTTCTTTACACTCCTTGTACTTATTGTCTAAGTACACTCCCTTTGTTTCGCCCTCTATTGTATTAGGGGCTTATTATACTTCTACTTATTGTATGACGCTTCCCTTGTCCTCTATTGTAGTACAAGGTCTATTGTATCTAAAGTGTATAAGTAGCACATCATGTACGCCCTGATACCACAGTTCTCACTCTGTGATATCAGGTTAGTTCCCCCTTCCCTCTAATATGATACAGTTCTCACTCTGTGATATCAGATGTCCCTATTAGCTTCTACCTGCAAGATACTCTGCTTCCCTGCGCTATCCATATCTCACCACAGTCTCCTTTGTCACTGTGAGTATGTATTCCTTCACCTGTGCTGTTCATCAACTACGCGGCCGAATGCATAGAAAACAAAGACGTTTGCGGAAATTGCAGAGAAGATCACCTCACGAAGGAATGCCCGGATGCTAGAAGAACGCACTGCATATCCTGCAAATCAAACACACACGCAAGTTGGGACAGGAACTGTCCAGAATTCATTCATAGAGTCGAGCAGTACGACGAGTATCACCCAGAAAACGGGCTGATATACTTCCCTACAGACGACGATTGGACGCTGTACGCGCGCCCAGACAAGATTAATATGGAAGAATGTTTCCCAGCCAGATATGCTGTGCAAAGCATACCAACATTAGAAAACGGAACACGACCCCCTCCAACAAGACAAATAGAACAGAAAAGAAAAGGACAGACGAAACACACCCAACGAAATGGACAAGGCACACTCGACAATTACAACTTCCTCTCACAAACACCAAGAAACGTCAATAGTAAAGACGACAAGCAGAAGAGGAACGCCCAACAAGATGAAGATGACCAAACTGAATACTCAGAAGACGAAATCACGCAGCAACTCAACTGCACCTTCTACGAAGAATGAGTGACAACAAAACAACACACACGAGAAGCACGAACACACTCAAAATATGGCAACAAAACCTCAATAAATTGCGTGTCTGCCAACATGATTTGATCAGCAGTGGAAAACTTGCAAAGGGTAACATTGACATAATAGCACTACAAGAGCCGCACATAAATCAATTCGGCAAAACAATAGCAAGTAAAGACTGGATCACAATATACCCTACCACGCACGAGAAGAACCCAACGAAAACAAGAATGGTAACGCTAATCAACACCAAGCTGATAACCGATGGATGGGAACAACTAGAATTCCAATCAGGGGACGTCACGGTAATACACGTCAAAGGAAAGTGGGGTAGGGCGACAATAATCAACATATACAACGACTGCAAGCACAACGAAACCATCAATGCACTAATAGAATACCACAACAAAAACGAGAGGGACTTACTAGGCAACACGAAAACGCAAAATCAGCACCACCTAATATGGCTCGGAGACTTCAATAGACACCACCCGTGTTGGGACTCCCCAGAAAACAACCAGCTCTTCACACACAAAGCAACAGAACAAGCACAAATATTAATACAAGCAGTGGCGGAATTAGGTATGGACACCGCACTCCCCAGAGGCATCCCAACGCATGAGCACAACGTCACAAAAAGATGGTCAAGACTGGACCAAGTCTTCATAACAGAACACACCCTCGAAGCTATCGTGGAATGCGACACACTACTGGATCAGATAGGCCCAAACACCGATCACTTCCCGATCATAACCATGCTTAACCTAGAAATCGCAGAAAACCCCACACAGGTAACGAAAAACTTCAGAGACGTAAGCTGGGACGACTTTAAGGAGACTCTAGAGAAGAAAATGGCAAAATGGGGAGTGCCGACCTTCATCAAAACACAACAAGCACTAGACCAAGCATGTGAAAAGATAACAAGTGCCATACAAGAAACGATCGAAGAAAAAGTACCAACAACCACAATAAGGCCAACCGCGAAGAGATGGTGGTTGAGAGAGTTGACAGAACTCAGGCAAGACATGATGAAGAAAGGCAGAAAGATGAGAAAACGGAGAGCGCAGACAAATGAAATACGGCAGGAAGAATACAAGAACGCAAGAAGAAAATTCGGAAGCGAACTGGAGCGTGCCAAGAGAAACCACTGGAGAGACTGGCTCGAAAAGGCCACGGACCCAGACATCTGGACCGCGCACAAGTATATCACAGCACCACCACGCGACGGAGGCAAAACAAGAATCCCGGACCTAGAATACAAGGAAAGGGGAGAACAACGGAAAGCCAGCACATGCGAAGCAAAAGGGAAAATACTAGCCAAGACGTTCTTCCTGAGCAAGCCGCAAGACAAACATGAAGAAGAAGAAGCGCATAACGAAAACCCAATATGCAAAGCGGATCCAATCACAAGAGACCAAGTCAGAAGAAACCTAGCAAGACTGAAACCGTACAAAGCCCCAGGACCAGACAGTATCCCAAACATAGTGCTGACAAAATGCGCTGACATCATAATGGATAGGCTATGGCACATATACACGGCAATCATCGACAGGAAACTGTACTACGCACCTTGGAAAAAGTTTACGACAGTAGTGCTGCGTAAACCGGGCAAACCCAAATACAACACCCCGAAAGCGTACAGACCAATCGCGCTACTTAACACAATGGGTAAAGTACTCACTGCAATAGTAGTGGAACAGCTAGCGTACTACACCGAAAAACACAACCTACTACCGCCCACGCACTTCGGAGGAAGACCGGCCCAGACTACAAATGATGCCGTGCACTACCTAACATACAAAATAAAAGACGCCTGGAGGAAAAAGCAAGTAACATCGGTACTATTTCTGGACATCGCAGGAGCGTTCCCAAATGCAGTCAACAAGAAGCTCATCCAAAACATGAAAAGAAGAAGAGTACCCAAGAAGATCATAAGCTTCGTCGAAAACATGCTCAAGGAAAGAGAAACAAAGCTCAAATTCGATGACTACAAATCAAATAGCATAAGTATCAACAATGGGATCGGGCAAGGAGACCCGTTATCGATGGTGCTATACCAGTATTACAACGCAGACCTCCTCGACATCCCCAACGCCCCAAACGAAGCAGCAGCAGCATATGTGGACGACACAATTCTTTTCACAACAGCAAAAAACTTTGAAGAAACGCACAAGATCCTGTCAAACATGATGATAAGAAAGGGAGGAGCAATGGAATGGGCAAGAGCTCACAACTCCGATTTCGAGCTATCCAAACTAGCACTGATCGATTTCACACACAGCAGCAAAAAACTGGAGAGACCCCCCTTATGCATCCTTGACACCACAGTCGAACCAACAAAAAGTACCAAGTACCTGGGAATATATCTGGATCAAAATTTAAGCTGGAAGGAACACACGGCACATGCGATGAAGAAAGGAATAACCTGGGCAGCCCAAATAAGAAGAGCGACAAGACCAGACTGGGGACTCACCCTGAAGCATGCCAGGAAAATATACATCGGAGTGGCGATACCAAAGATGATGTATGGAGTGGATATATGGAGCGCACCAGCCAGAAGAACAACGAAAGAAAAAGAAAAAGAAGAGAACAGACACGCAATAAACAAGCTCACGACAACGCAAAGAGCAGGAGTGTTGGCCATAATGGGAGGGCTAAGAACATCACCCACAGACTCCCTGAACGCACACGCTAACCTCCTACCCATACAGCTTAAAGCAGACAAGCACTGCGAAAGAATGGCCATACGATTAGCGACACTCCCGGCAAAACACCCACTCGCCAAACCGCTAAGAAAATGCGTGAAAGGAAAGGTAAAAAGACACAAATCACCGCTCCACATACTGGCCGAAAAGTACAACGCAAACCCACTTGCATTCGAGAAAATCCCAGTAGCAGGATGCAATCCCGCCTGCATGAACAAACTCCCCTTCAACATTGACATCCTCAAAAGCAAAGACGACTCCAAAAAGACAGACGCGACAGCCACAGACAAGATAAGAATATACATGGATGGATCAGCACACGACGGAAAAGTAGGAGCGGCAGCGATATTAACAAAAGACGGAGAAACCGCAAAAGCCCTACACTTCCATCTAGGAACGGCAGAAGAACACACAGTCTTCGAAGCCGAACTGGTAGGCATACTGCTAGGATTACAACTAGTAAAGGAGCACGGCAAGAGCAACACCACCTTCGCAATCGGAGTAGACAACCAAGCGGCAATCAAAGCTCTCAAATCCAAGCTAGACAAACCAGGTCATTACATCGCAGCGGAAGCAGTTAACAGAGCAGCAAGAATCAAGAAAACATGGGGAAAGAAATACGCGTTGACAATCAGATGGACAGCAGGGCACTCAGACATACAAGGAAACGAAGATGTGGACAAGGAGGCGAAAGAAGCAGCATCGGGTAAAACATCGGACCCAGAAGCACTGCCGACACTCCTCAAAAAGAAACTCAAACGCAGCAAATTGGCAGTGAAACAGCACCTGCAAGAGAAAAGAAAAATCAAATGGAAAAGGGAATGGGAAACCTCACCGAGACACGCGAAGCTAAGACATATTGACCCATCACTCCCGTCACGGAAATTCATACAACTAATAAGCAACAACAAAATCTCCAGGGCAGCCGCAAGCAAGATATTCCAATTACGCACAGGGCACATTCCCCTAAACGCGCACCTTCACAGATTCAAAAGAAAGGAGAATGCACAATGCCCAGCATGCGGACACCCCAGAGAAACAACACAACATTACTTGCTAGAATGTCCAGCATACGCGCATGAAAGATGGAAGCTTAAGACAAGCAGAGGTAGTCCGGAACAAAAATACGCGAAACTGCTAGCAAGCGAAAAGACCATAGAAGCACTAGCGGAGTACATACGAGCGACAGGCAGATTCGATGAAAAAGCACAGCAACAGGAAGGAGGATAAGGAGAGAAAAGGAGAGGAAAGGAAGGATAAGAGGGACGAAGTGGAGAAGAGCGCAAGCGAAAGAGCAGACCACGGAGAACGGCACAAGAACACACACACCCCATGCTCCACAAGGCCCCAAGGAGCCAACTTGAGATATGAAGAGAAAATGGCCGACGAGGAACACGCAGAACAAGGAGTTGATGGAGGACCCAGGAGCACCAAAACCGTCAAGGTGCAGAAACCTCAAAACACCATCAAACCTCGCAACAATGCCCCCTCGCCATGGCGCACAACGTGCCCCGAAACACTCAACACTCGACGAATCGCAAAGCCATTCCAGAAACGGAATGGGGAGGTACTATATTGCACGGACGGAACTACATGCAGGGTATATAGGAAGAGGGGAGGCAAAGTACGGAAGGGATAGTGCTACATAAGGTCATGTACCTCAAGGCGCACTCAAATGGATTCAAAAAAAAAAAACAGTTCACCACTGTCCACTATAGACCACACCTACCCATCCTTGTCAACACCCACCCACTCTCATCCACCCTTGTCCCGCACTCAAACACCCTCATCCACCCTTCTCCACACACCTCCACTATAATCACTGTTGTCCACGCTTGTCTACACTCATCCACCTCACTGACACTCATCCACCTCACTGACACTCATCCGCCTTCACTAACACTCATCCAATCTAAATATGCAGTCTGATAATGGCTCACAATCTGTGTCTGGAGGATCACAGCTATCATCCACAGCTCCTGCCACAGCTCCTGCCCATCCTATTGATGATGTCTTTGAGATTACCCAGGAGGATGCCAGTATTCTAGAGGAATACATTGAGGAGTTCAAGGAAGGTGATGCAGACACCCATTCTAGGATCATTGCAAATGTAATGGCGGAGCTATATGCACTCCGAGATGGTACAGTATCTTTCAATAAGAAAGATGCTGACAGGGTAAATTTCCTCATATCAAATGAAGGAGCACTGAAGTTGATGGTCCATAACAGAGGGTTAGAAAATGGTTTTACAACCGCTATTCCCCACCTGAACGGAAATACATTAAATTCACCCGCAAATGGTCCGCCAGAAATACCTTTTACCACCTACATCAAGATGAAGTCATGCTGGAAGCGGAGCAAATGTCTGGAGCTCGTCCTGGATCACAGGCTTTCCTAGGCTCACTTCAGGATGCAACAACTAAGATATGGTCAACATTATCTGCGGAGGACCAGCAGAGATATTCCAATCTAGCAACTAGGTGGTCAGATGATGCCCCCCCTCCCCATATCCAAGCTAGGTACTTATGTCAAATCCAGGTTCACTGCTCCGACACTCCTATTAATGCTGCTATCAACAGAATGGCTAGTTCCATGAGTGGGAAAATCATCCAAGACTTTCAAGCCCAGTTATTTAAAACTTGTGGTATTCAATGTGTAGTTCTGACTGCACATGAGCATGAAAATGGGAGCATCATTACTGGGATGTAGGTCCTTCAGGAATACACACTGTCAGATGGTTGATGGCTTGCATGCACAGTGATGAAGCAAACAATCTACTGGATGATGGGACTCGCTTTCTCAAGTATTGCCCCAATTGGAAAGATGCTCTGCTTTTCAGAGAATGCCAGAAATATGCCAAGATGTGTTTCAGAGGAGGTTGGCACTTTCTCTTAAATTCTATAGATTATGGTGCACTCATCTCACTTCTAGGTGATGTCCACACTACTCAGAAGGGCCGCCCCAAAACAGTCAAACCTCCGATTTCCATTCATATCAAATCCAATGGGTGCCCCGATGTTCCAGCCATCACCGATGCAGATGGGTATAATGCCAAGGCGGTGCAGGCAGTGCTCTGAGATTATATTACTACCCACATCCGTGAGTTGTCTGTTTATTATTTCAGCTGTGTGTGCTACAGTTGCATTAGGATATGTCTCTGGGAAGAAAAAGGCAACCATTCCATGGCAAAGCTGTCTCAGGACCCATCTTCTTGGATAAAGCCAGAATGTGTTCCAGATGGCTTTCAGTGGGCAGACCCATCCAAGCTCCACATTGGCAATGTGTTTGACCTCCTACAACACTGGAGGCAAAGAAAACAAGATCACCTTGAACCACTGATCTGGGTGTCCTCATGCCCTCTCCTCAAAGATGTGGAGCAGCCATCTAAGCACCGCCGAGCTCCAAAATGGCGACAAGGTCATGATACTGATGTGGGGGGTTCTAGTGACTCCTCCAACTCAGAGAGTAGTTCTACATCCAGCTCCGATGACTCCTCCACCTCCGATGCCAATCATAGTGCTCTCCCCAATTCTGATGACAATTCCACAGAGGACGAAGAATCAGAAAACTTTAATCTTGAGGTTTCTCCCCCTCATTCATTGTCTTCTCCTCAGGGCTCAGGTATGATTATCCTATCCTTGGCATACATGAAATGGTGTTTGATACTCTATATAGGATCATTTCAGGGTGGTAGGAGATACACATCCACTCCCAGTAGTCCTATAGACACTCAACGCAGATCCACTCCAGGTGAGTTACATCTTTACTTAAGTTATCTTACATGATAGATGTGTACTAACTGTTTTCAAGAAATGGAGCGGACATCAAGTCCTGACCACATACTAGAGGAGGGGCAGGAGGGGCAGGGACATGACAAGGACTATGATAGTGGTCCTGATGACTCTGGCACATTCCAATCAAGTCCACAAGGCTCCTCCAATGAGTCGGACCATGGCAAGCGGCGAGTGAAAATAACTGAGAGAGCAAAGTAAGTATATTAACCTTAGAAGTGAGCTGGCTGTCTGATCAATATGCCAGATATATGGACACTGGTAGAAGTGTAGGAGGAATTAATACCCACTTCTTACAAAGGTAGAAATATAACCATTGTATTTGCCCACATACCCAGTGTGCTATGAAGGATGAATTGTTCCCACTTCACTGTCATTCATTTGAGCTATCCAATATCTCCACCCACCTCTGACCTTATCTAATGTCCTCCGATGTCCTCTTCCTCCACTTGATATTCTTTTCCTCTAAGGACTGCTCACTCTCCTTCATCCTCTCTCCAACTTACTAATACCAATCTGACCTCTTTAGAGGTATTAACCCTTGCCCTTCCAAAACCTGATCACCCTTGTCCACCCATCTTAGTGTTATCTGTCTGTCCTTTTCTCATGCAGGATGCCCCCTGGTTTAGACAGTGGTGTGCAAGTGGTTGCTCCGAGATGGAGGAGAACACACCTACTTACCAGAGTGCGGAGATGTACCCTGGTCCAATGAAGGGTGTTCAGAAGTGGACATGTACTCTCCAAAGTGTAGAGATTCCCCCTAGTCCAGTCAGTAGTGTGCAAGCTGTTAGACCAGGATGGAGGAGTGGATATATACTTACCAGACTGCAGAAACGCACACTGGTCCTACCAGTGGTATATATGTGGTTGTAACACTGTCAATACCCACCTGCGCCACAGTATATGAAGATGTGTTCTATTCTAACCACTGGCTTGCAAGTGGTCGGACCAAAGTGGCAGAGTAGATTGCAGCTTACTTGGCTATGATATTGTGGCCTATGTTAATAAGTGATCTAATAAACACTCTAAGAATCGGAGAAGGTTAGGGGAGGAGATATCTAGTCACTGGCATGTGGGGACAGAACCACATTGGACCAACAGTGTCTTAGTAGGTGGAGCAGTGCAGGGGAGTTTGGAGATGATTTCTGGTCCGACTCACACTTTCTATGCTTTGATATGCCTTGGTCTGCCAGCCGACGTCAGCTGTCCCATGAAATATGGAAGATTCTCCGATGTTGGCCGACGTTGGCTGTCCATGAGTTATGGGAGATTCTACCCGTCGGCTGGCCCATCAATTATGTAAGCCATCGCTGATCCATGGCTGACATGGCAGTTTATGGCTGCAGACCTCATTGAGAACCCCAAGGTCATCCAAACTTTCATCCATGATATCGAGTCTGCGTTCCTTGTTTTGCTCTGGGTGGCTACCCATTATGTCACACCCAATACACAATTACAAGTGCTATCCAGTTTCGTCAACTCAGTTTTTAATCCTCAGGTCTTCGGAAGCTCCAGAGGATTGGTGAGAGCCATGTTCATGCGTGGCGAACAAGAACTGGATCACCTCATCTTTCAAGACAATGTCCCTCTCACTCAACTTTTGTGCACTCTGAAGGAGTTACTCTCTGTTCGTCATATGAAACACCCAGAGAGACAGCATGCTCACAACATCAACATAAAGGGTATAATCGATCAAGCTCTTCATGAGGGTGCTCAGGGAACCAAATTCCCTTCGAACCCAACCGCTGCCGATGACACATTGCAAGAAGCAAAATTATTCCAGGCGCGACTCCAAAATTACAAGCATCGCATGTCGGCCCTCCAAAACCACAAGGTTGTTACGAACCTGCCTACGACACCCGTGAAGACAAGGCCATGGGGCATGACTAAGCAAGAGTTATGGCACATAACGCGGGAGCGGATAGATGAAGACTCTCCAGACGAAGGAGAAGAAGAAGAAGTCCGGCGAATGATAGCCGACTGGGTATCGGATGAAGACGACGATAACGCCTATGTTGGAAGACTAGTAGTCACGTGATCAAGTCACGTGATGAAGCCTAGAAGGTTCTGGAAGATGATGGAAGGATCGGACATGTGTTTGATGGCCCTGACAGGTGATGGGTCTTGTGGTTTCTTATCTGATGGTTGTGGCATGTGTTTCGCCTCATTGTTGTCTCATGATCGCCTCATGGATCAGTTCCTGACTGTATTGTTCTGATGGACTTGTTCTATGTTTCACCCTTATTGCTGATACCTTATTGGTTCCCTTATATCGGTCTCACATTCAAGAGGAGTTCTAATACTAGATCATAGTAGTATAAGTACTGCGCTACCTTCACTTGTATTCGGTAGCTTTGACTTCTTGGACAATCAGCCTAGTTCCTTGGTGTTTTCCCATTGACTGCGCTCCTCTCCACTACAGTCCTAAAGTGGGATTCTATTCACTTCACTTTCGACTCTAATTCCTGTCTGAAGGAGGACGTCGACGTACCGACAGTCGTATTCCAGCAGGTCGACTTATGCAAGACTTTCCTCTTTATCAAATACAAAGGACCACACGCCTCAGTCAGGCAGACGTTCGGCTGAACGTAACAAAGGTCATCATCTACACCATCACTACAGCTCTCAACGATGAGAGCACTCCTTGGCCAGTTGATGATGTTGCCAAAAAGCAGCCACTTATTCTCCCTCAAACAGAGAAGTGGGTTATAAATTCAGGTTCAAAGAGAAGCAAGGAAGCTGCAGTGGAACATGAAAGTGGGGACCTCACACAGCAATCATTTTCGAAGCGACACAAGTCCATTTGATCCCCCATGTTTTTTCAGTTTGTCATTGCATGTTGCCGACTGTATACTACTCGTCTTAGTCTTGTAATCACTTGCGTGTTTGATGACTCAATGATTTGTTGGCAATGTCCGAGCTTGACTTGATGCATGCGCTCTGTTCATTCACTTATACAGCAGGAGCAACTTTTTTTTTCCCTGATCCCCATTGATGCCAACTCGACGTGTTTACAAGGCTTCAAAGGTTAACACCAACATCCCCTCAGACCTGCAGGAAAGCTTGCCAGCTCCTGCTGCCCCAGGGCCCGCCCTTGGCCATGCTCGGCGTACTCATTCCCATGTGTCAGTGAGTTCAACCTCGTGTTATAGCTCGGATGTCTACAAAAACTAGTCTACGAAGGCCAAGGCTGGTGATGTCCCTCCAGACCCGCAAGACTCTTTATTACCTGCTCCCCCAATGCCCTCTCAACCGTCGACTGGCAAGGGCTGGGCCAGGACTCATGTGCTGGTAAGCCCGTATAATTATAATCGAGGATATCTACTCTGATGTCTACAAGCACTCTAAGTTCAAGCCCGTCGCACATGACAGTGGCAATGAAGTATTTGAGCTTCCTGATGCTGATAGCGACAGTCTCCAGGTTGAGCCAATGCCTGATCTCTCCAAAGGGCTTCTTACTCCACTATCTAACACTCTTAGCACCTTAGATTCCGACACTTGACCCCCGGTCAGCGATATGGAGCTCTTTTTTGACGAGTTCAATAATACTGTTACGCCCTAGCAGGGGCGTTGTGCAAAGGTGGTTTAAAGGTTCAGAGTGTCTGTGAAGACGCACACTAATAGATGAGCAAAGACGTCTATTGTCTGCGATGCTACGACTCTAGTAGTGTCTAATAAGTGTTATGCACAATGTGCACAACTGACTTAGTGGCAGGACACCCAGTCCGAAGTGTAGGACACTTCTCTACACCTAATCTTGGTGGCGAACTAAGTCAATCAGGTGTGGCGTTGTTATAGTACAACTGCAAAGACTTCGAAGGAAGGTTTGACTCGATTAGAGTCGAGGGAGGTGGTTCACAAGCTGAGAGGAGGGCTGTTCACACCAAAGGTACGAAGGCAAGGTTGCTAGATTGCAAACGAAGCCAAGTCTGGCTTCCTTCAGTGTAAAGTACAAGTATATATAGTGCTCGAGTCACAAAGACGAACACACAAAGACAGACATATGTAAATGTTGTTATCTGGGGTTTTCTTATCCAAAGCACAAGACAATATGGAGTAAACCTCATATGGAACAAGGGAGACCACCAATGGAGTAACAGAGATAACAAAACCGAAACAAAGGTAAGTGGATACATACATGGGAAAGGACTGAAGCGTCCGGATCATAACAAATACGGACGGCGAGAAGATGAGACGATGCAATGCGTGTTTGTACGCCATCACATTTTTCATCATTATTTCTGTTATTTTGATGAAGCACTAGGAAGGAGGGCCTTAGTTTAGAGATGGCACGTTGTTACGGCCCGAAGACGGGTAATAGTAACCTTTGGAAACATCTGCTCACAAAGCACGAGGCCTTGTACAGGGACACTGCCAAGACACACAAATGGAAGCATAAGTCTTTAGATGCGCAAGCTAGGCCTGTCAATCAGGAAGGCTCATCTGAGTGTGCGCTCCCGGAGTACAGTTACAACGTATTCATCCAATTCCTTGTTCACTTCATCGTCGCAGATGACCAGGTGAGCCATTGCCTTACTTTAATTCTATCTTAGCTTTATCCTTTCGAACCCAGTCCCTTCGTGTAGTCAATTGCCCTGAATTTCATGATATCTGCCGGCTTCTCCGACCTGAACTTGAACATATCCCGCATCGTGACTTGATACATGAACGAATTACCATTGAATCGGAGAACACTTTCATGGAATTGCGCGGAGAACTCATTGTAGGTCGTCCTCTTTGTGCCGAGCAACGATGTCATTGTATTGACTTGTAATGGCAAGAAATCATGTGGTCGGATAAGTTTCACCACAGATATCTGGTCAAGTTCATCCTTATCCCCGTATCTCGCTGTAACAGCGCACTGGATCACATGGAACGCTAACAACAACCTCTCCCTGAAAGCTGCTTTGATTGGCTTTCACCGCCTCACGGGTGCACATATGGGTAAAAACATCGCTGGTGCCATCTTGTCTCTCATTGATCGTGCCAATATTACATCAAAGGTATGCGACCGTTTATTGAAACCAAGAACCTTACTGAATACTATAGATCGGGCATTTCACTCTTGACAACGCTTCAAATAATGCGGCCGCTATGAAAGAGTTGCAGGAACTCCTTATCAAGCGTGAGTTCAAGTTCGCGTTCGATCATCTCAATAATTGTATTATGTGCTACCCCCACGTTATCAACATCTGCACCGCCCACATCATCGCCACGAGTACTCGAGTCAACAAGAATTACCTGGATAGCAATGGCTTGAATGGTGATGACAACGATGACAATGACTTCGACCCAATTTCGCCTCGTCATCAAACAGGGCCTGAGCTTGATGAGAAGTTCATCACGTCGCAGCCACCAGAGCGTCAGGCGTGGCTTAGGAGCCTGAAAAGCAATCCCGTCAGACGCGTTGCAGATATTATCCACTACATATGTGCATCGGATGCCAGGAAGCAGACATTCGCAGCGATTGTCCAGCTCTGTACTAAAGACAATCCTGAGTTGTGTGATGACCCGCCATTGCAACTCATTCAGCACGTCAAGACTTGATGGGATTCAGTTTTCCTCATGCTCCAACGTTTTGTTTTCTTCGAAAGGTAAGCTTAGATGTCCTAATGCACCGCCAATACTAATATTAGACATTAAGGCCATAGAAATGTACTTCGCCAATGAACCGTCCATCAAGTCTATGAAATTAAGCGCCACCGACTGGGAGCTCCTAGAGAGCATAGAAGGCGTTCTAGAGGTACGTCTTCCAAATGGCCTCCACATGTCCCATTAACCTGATTACAAATACGAGGCTGTGCATGTGGTCCTGCAAACTATGTCATCTGAATCAATGCCGGTCTTTTGTGGCACCATCGCCAGTTTTGAATTACTCATGACTAAGTGGGAACGACTTGGCAAGGAGCATCCGGAACTACAATATTGGACACAGATTGGTTTGGCCTGGGCACGAAAGTATTACAAGCGGATGGACGACACCGACGCCTATGTCATTGCCATGGGTGAGTTTTTGTTTTCCAGGCCATACGATTACTGAGTCACGATAAAAATTGGCTCCCAAGTTCTCAATCCTTCCATGCGCTTCTCGTGGATCCAGCGTGAGTGGGATTCGGAGTACATCAAGAGGTCCAAACAGATCATGCTCGACCTCGTAAGTACTTTAATTTTATACACATTCTTGCCTTGACCATCTGCACCAGATGTGCAGGTATCGCGAACAAAACCCACCTATTATGCAACTCGCTCAACCCAAAGCCCATCCCAAACTTCCATCGTATGCGAAGACGTCAACGCGCTTCCAACTCAAGGACCACCCTATTTTCCCTGGGCTCAACAGTTCAGAATCAATGGGGGTTGTTGACGACAAATTCACGAAATACATCTCGGGTCCATTGACGCCGGAAGAGACCAGCATCCTGGTCTACTGGGAGGTAAGTCACTTGTCCCACTCAATCAGGTTAGCGCTAATGCAACTCGCACTGCCAATAGGCCCATAAGTCGGAATTCCCTACCCTCTTTGCCATTGCCATGGACTACCTTCCGATTCAAGCGTCTTCTGTCCCATGCAAGCGTGTCTTCTCATCAGCTGGGGAGACCGATACGAAGAAACGAAACTGGATCAGCCCAGCCTTAATGGAGGCTCTACAAATGCTCAAATTTCTGCTGAAGAAGCAGCGTCTAGACTTCATGGCAGGTTGGAAGATGCTGGAAGCCGCAATGCTGGGAAGGACCGGCACAGAGGACTCTCAGCTGGTGCTTATGCTTGATTCTTTGTTGGGTGGGGACGTCGAAGCGGCGAGGGATGAACTCCTGGGCAACAATATGAAGAACTACGACACTTGAACTGTATTTGTTATCTCAGAAATCACACGTATTCTCGATACCTTTGCATACTCAATAAACTCTGAAATCGCATAATTACATGCTCTCTTGTCGGGAAAACTGTGGAAAAATCCTATCGGAGTTCTAACTAGCACTGACCGTCGTTACTCTCCCATTTTTCACCTCTACTCTCATATTTACACGTGAATCCCTGCCTTTTTTTTTTTTTTGATTTATACCTCTGGGACATCTTTGGTCGACCCAAAATCTCCGTCTCCATGTCATATTCAGATGAACTCCAGGAGGCGCATATAAATAAAGAGCAGCCTAGCGTAGTCCGCATACATGGAAGGTATAGAGTGGGGAAGTTACTGGGCTCTGGCACTTCCGGTGAGCTATTCCGATTCAGGCCATTCAATTTTTCTCAACCCTCTAGAAGATGTCTACTTGGGGCGGGATATCAAAACAGGGCAGGACGTCGCCTTAAAACTTGAACCTATCGAAATGCGATCTCCTAGGCTCAGTCATGAATATACTGTCTACAAGGCCCTTTCGAACATGTCAGGTGTCCCTACTATACATTGGTATGGCAGAGAGGTCCCCTACAACAGTGATGGTTCTCGACCGCCTTGGCCTTACTTTAAAAGAGGCAATATCCAAGCGTCGCGACATCAACTTGGTGTTTTTGTATGCCACTCAAATGGTAGGTATTCTCCATCTGTTCTACACTCCCAGACATTCGGCTCATATACCCACTTACAGCTCTCCTGTCTTGAATCGCTACATGAGTGAAGCTACATCCATCAAGATGTCAAACCCGCAAACTTCATGACAGGCTTTGACAAGCTGAGCAACCAGGTATTTCTGATCGACTTCGGCTTGGCCCAACACTTTTGCGATCCCTCTACTCGTCGACATGCTCCACTAGTTTCTGGGCTCAATATTGTGGGCACCATCACCTTTACCTCAATCAACAGCCATCTAGGACAGATGCAATCACGCCGCGACGATCTTGAATCACTCGTATATAGTATAGTCTATCTATGTCGTGGTCGCTTACCTTGGCAGGGCATCATCAAAGGGCACTCCATTGAGCAGTATGGAGCGTCTGTTCTCGAGAAGAAGCTTGCCTCTACCAAAACTCTTTGCCAAGGCCTACCTGCACCGTTCGTCACTTTTACCCAGCATATCCAATCGCTCAGCTTCGATGAGAAGCTGCAGTATGACTACCTCCACAATCTTCTCACCCAATGTTCGGCTCACGGTTCCAATGGTGTCATGTCGAAACCCGTTACCGTATCACCTTCATTCAGTAAAGTCGGTATCCCTACTAACTGCTCCTTGCCACACACCTGCCGAACGTAAGTCTTTATTTTTGTTGCTTGGCTTGAGTTGATGATGAAACTATGCAGTTTACGTTCGTCTGGACGCTCGGCAATCATTCCTATGATCACGCGGCAATCGTTGGCACATTAATGGCGTACTCTGGTTGGACATACCTTGCATGTTGTATCCCTCTGTAGTCTGTGTAACTTGTCATGGCACTATGTAGACTTTTTACCACTTATGAGGCCGAAATACTTGTCCTATGTAACTGATTCAATTTCCCATGCGGCTTGTTCACTTTCCCTGTGTGGCTTAGTTGGCTCGAGCTGTTGGCTCAGGGCAGGTTAGCTGCGAATTTTAGCCAGGGCTCGGCTAAATCTGCAAGCCCACTTTATGGGCTTGTATGGCTCAGGCTTGGGCTGGCTCAGGCTCTCGGAGCCCCGCATCACTAGTAAGGCCAGTACGAAGGGTATGCCGTGTGATATGGGGCATGTGTGTACATCCCAGGGGGGTAGGCAGTGGGAATGGGGTACCACGCCGGGGTGGGGGGAGGCGGGGAGCAGATGCAGTGCTGACATGTACATGAGATGGCAGAGGGGGTAAAGAACATGGGGGAGCAGACGGGGCAGGGATGCCTGCGCGTTTGCAGCCACGTTTTGGGGGCTGTGAGGAAGGGGGGCCCACACCAATGGTTGCGGCTGTGGCATGGGTACGTGCATTGACATTCTGGGCAGCGGATTGTGCGTCTGGCGTAGTGTCTCACCCAGAGCTGAGCCTGCCACTATACGGGTCCATAATCTTCACACATGGTTTCTTGTGATTGAGCGCCCCAATATGTTCTGTCACTAAGGGTTCCAGGGATGGTGCAGCGGCAGGGCAAGGTCTTCTCCTTTGCTGCTTTGCCCCCATTTGCAAGGCGATCTTGGTCCACATGCCTTGATTGGGTGGGATAGCATCTTTGTCTGGGAGGGGGTTCTCTGTAGACTGTGAGTTCTGGACAATGGTGGTTAGGTGTGCCTTGACCATCTGAAGACTTCGAACCATCTCAGGTCCCAACAGCACACCATCACTCAGAAATTCCCTGGAGACAGCGTGTTACGATTTCTTGCCTTGCAACGTACTGCCAAGGGGACTTCTCACCATTTTCCCTGAAGTTGACGCCGTGCATCCCTCTATCTGTAACGCCACCACAGGGGCGCTAAGTACGATGTGTACTTCTAAGTCAATCGTCAGACGTTCTGGTAGAGCGAGTCGATTAGGACTCAGTCTGGGGATGAACAAGAGTTGAACAAGCGTCTGAGGCTTATCAACCTTAGTAAGGGAAGTCGGGCTCAAGTGCGAAGACGAGCAAGTTTCAGGGACTCAAACACAAAGGTGAGTCAAGGGGCAGGTTTCGTGAGAACTGATGTGGTATTACACAAGAAGTCAGAACTGCAGTACAAGCCAGTCCGACTACAACCTATATACTAGTACAAGCCCCAAAGAGACAACAACAGGGCAACATAGTAGGTAAACAGATGGCGCTATGAGGAACACATGAGCGTGACAGGTATCGTATGGTGTCAGAGATAAGACAGGGTCATGAGTCAACTATCAGTGACGCGCGGTGGTCAGAGGACCAAGTGGTAGCCAATACATGGCGTATAGTATGCAGTCATGGGTCATCGCAGAACATATCATAGAAGGCAGCAATCAATGTATAGTAAAGGCGCAATGCCTATCAGTCAAGAAGGGGATCACAAGGGACGTCAGGTGTGAAAGGAAGTCAAGGATAAAGAAGCGAGGCTGTCCATGAAGGCAGACATGTGAGGGGTCTGGGTGTAGGGTGACGTCGAGGGGAACGATAACAAAGATAACAAAGATAAAGCTGTCCATGACGTACGAGGCGTGCGGGAGTCGAGACAAGTCGTATGAAGCAGGGGAAAGAGTCGCAAAGATAGGAATCCATGGATAGAGGGATGCGTGGCATCAACTTCAGGGAAAATGGTAAGAAGTCCCCTTAGCAGTGCGTCGCAAGGCAAGAAATCGTAACACTATCCATGGATTCCTATTTTTGCAATTCGTTTCCCTGTATCTTGCAACTCTTCTCGATATCCGCGTGTCTCGTACGTCATGGACAGCTTTATCTCTGATATCATTGCCATCATTCTCCTTGACGTCACCATTGTGTTTGACCTACCACATGTCTGCCTTTATGGACAGCTTCATTCCTTTTATCTTGACTTCCCTTCACACCTGACGTCCCTTGTGACCCCCTTCTTGACTGATAGGCATTGCGCCTTTACTATATACTGATTGATGCCTTCTATAATACGTTCTGCGATGACCCATGACTAAATACTATACGCCATGCATTGGCTGCCACTTGGTCCTCTGACTACCACGTGTCACTGATAGTCAACTCATGACCCTGTCTTATCTCTGACATCATACGATACCTATCACGCCCATGTGTTCCTCATGGCACCATCTGTTTACCTACTATGTTGCCCTGTTGTTGTTTCTTTGGGGCTTGTACTAGTATATAGGTCTAGTCTTGTCTGGCTTGTACTGCAGACTTGACTTCTTGTGTAATACTACACTCTCGTCTCACGAATCCAGACCCCCCTTTTTGACTCACCCTTGTCACACTTGAGTCAACGAACTTCACTCACCCTTGTTGCGTTTGAGCCCCATTCCTCTATAACTATCAGACACTGGGAGTCTGCTAGTTCTTGTGCAACCTCACTCCGAGTCGTTTACCACGACTCTTTGTGAACCGTTACCCGAAGGACCCAGAAGTACCTGTCGTACTTAACGCTCCTGTAGTAGCGTTACACGGCAATTACGTTCTCCAGGATGGAAGCAGCATTCGTGTCGCGCGTGCTCACCGAGCCTTCCCAAGTTGATTGTGTTGTTTTTGGGGCCCCATCCAATGTTATTTGCTTATTACCACTCCCAAAGAAATGTGTGATGGCGGTGACATGTTTGCACAATTGTACCCTGGGCCAATCTGGGCAGGTACAGGACTGTGTGCCAAGGTCGACCAAATACATACATGATGAGTGAGTGACGGATTGGACGTTAAATTGGTCATCGCCTAGGTCATGTATGGCCTTGGCATCAATTTCCAGGGTTCTCGCAAGAATTTCCTTGCGATGCTTGCCAGCCAGATTCAGACCTTCAAATCCCAGCTCCTGGCACATGTGCTGGATCACATAAGATGGAAGCATTACGGTTACGAGCATGTGGACAAGATGGTCCACATGGCGATTCCGCTTCCCCTTAAGCCACTTTGATTTTAGGATGTGGTGATAGCTGATAATGAATAGATTTGAGCGATCCAACCGATCTCCTGTGCAATAAGATTACTTACGCCTCAATAAGCATATTTGTGTCACCTTCTTGAAAGATCATCCAATTCTGCCTTGATACCCCTGCCCAAAGGGGCACAACACACATCCAATTAGTCTTGAGATAATCCACAAAGCTCTGGGGGACCGAGGGATCGGTCTGGATCCACTCCCACAGAGAATCAAACTTTGATTGATCTGATGTTTTTACCCATTCTTGGATGCGTTCCCAAAGTTCCGGGAACTCTTCCATGCAGAAGTGCATCCGCATGGCATGGAGCACGTGCCACCAGCAAAGCAACAACGTGGTCTCCGGGTACACTGCCTTAACCACATTCATTTGCGCCTTGTCACAATCACTCATTGTGATCCGCAGTGTGATTTCAGGGCTCCACAATTTCATGAAACTAAGGAAATATGTAATTGTCACTTCTGTGCCATTTGACGACAGCATCCATGCGACAGGAACACCTGCCAAGCAGAAATGAGGTAAGGAACCATAAACGGAAATGCACCACAAAGCACACCATGGCCCCACAAATCCCTCACAATGAGGGTAAACAGTTGCACACCTGCATACTGGGTGGTATTGTGGGTAGCATCAATTGATAGAAAATCGGAGCCAAGCACGCGGAAGCAGTCCATCTGGAATTCAGTTTGTATGCATAGGACAAAAGAGTCCTGTAATAGACCAGATCCAGGTGGAGGGGGATCTCTCTTGTCCTTCAGGATCGCTTGTGCACCACACTGCCGGAGCTTGGTGACCCACAGCCTAACAGAGATCGCGTTGTTATCATCTAGACGGATCTTGTCATTCTCAACGATCCAACGGAGCTGGCTAATGTCGCGCATGGTCATGTGGTAATCGCAATCTGTTGGCTTGCAGGATTCCCACACACGTTGTAGCTAAATGATAGCCATTGGCTTGGGAAATAAATTATTGGTTGTCACACTCACTATAGCCTTGGGATCCATGCCTGCGTGAATTGTGTCCATGACAAGGTTTCAGATGTTGTCTGACAGTTTGAGGAATTAGAGGTTCTCATCGCCAAGCGCATGATCGTGCCATCCCTCGTACTTCCTGAGAATTGTCTCAGTATGTGGATATTGTTTGACGATCAGGCGGCATTGGCAACCCATTTTCATTGAAGGGATCTTCCAATCCCATTGATGGGTGTTTTCACGCTCAGGCTTCCCACCTGAGAATTCCTGCGAGCACCTGAACGTGCGCTGTGCCTGCCAATTTGGTGATTCCACCTGCTCAGTAACACTCACAATTAATTTGATTGTTTTCTCATGTTCCTCAGCAGCAAGCCAAACCAGGAACTCATCCTCATTGGCCCACTCCAAGGTCATTTCCCCTCTCTTGTGGTCATATGTAATGCTCCCATATGGGGGCATTGTGGTGGGGCGTTTGCCGTGGCACACCTTCGCTTCGGAAACAAGGTAGGTGCACCCCCTTTCGGTAATAGGGGGGCCAGTGGGGATATCAAAGGAAGCCATTGGTGGGGATAGGAAGAAGGTACAGTATTGTTTGTCCCCCTTCCCCTCCCTCCCACGCAACCAAAACTGATACACAAAACACATTATTTACATGCTGTTTGCGCATTATTTACGCGCTATTTTACTTTGTTTTTAACATCTTTTATATTTGTTTTAATTATAGTATTTATTGTATGGAAATAGAAATATGAAAGAGTAAAGAAAATTCGAAGAAAGCGGAGTTTTAATTTGTGTGGCTGAGAATCGGTAAGAGCGGCCCGGACCGTGGGTTCTTTGCGAAAAGTCAAAGACTTGCGACTGCTGACACACCCCTCGGGCTGCAATACTCACCTGGAGGGCAAGGCATCGGGTCGAACTCGGTGCGACTGCTGACACACCCCTCGGGCTGCAATAGCCGATACAGTAGTATAGCACGGATCGAGGTCGGTGCAACTCAAGTACCACTGTTCACAACGTTCACACACCGTAATAGAGTACAACACCTACATCCATTGACTCCTATCCGTGTTACGATCTCCCAGCTTACAATTTACTACGAACAGACAACTCACAAATATCACTGTCATCATGCATCATTCCCCGATGCTGGAGGCAAAGTAGGCATTCCTTGACAAGGGAGACGGCTCGCTTCTACCGTAGTCTAAGAGGGCTTCTTGGGTGAAATTTCGTCTGCGTAAATCAGCCGCACCGACTTGCAAGCTTGATTGCACTGGCTCCTTTTCAATTTCATCACCACGCTCTACCTCCGCATAACCCTTAACATGCAACCCATACCCCACGCCGTGCTCACGTAGCGCCGTACCGAAAAAGGAACAAGGTAACTCTTGGCCACGCGAACTCGTGCTGCACACGTGCCGAGGGGCAGGAACGTGATGTTAGCGTGCTCAGGGACCCCGGAAAGTGTCAGTCTCGTCCTGGTGTGTGTTGAGTACTTGTCCAGGGCGACTAAAAAAGTGTTTTTGTTTAATGCAGAAAACATGAATACTAGAGAACAACTGTACGCAATGCAATGGCGATTCGCAACCCAGACGCCAGACAGGGATATGGCGTTGCAGATGCGACTATGCTGGAATGAATGACAAGCCATCAATAAACTGACGCCGCACAGCTCCGTGTCTGGCAGTACTCGAACATCAGAAAGTACATAGACCTGTGCCGACGAGTTCCAAACCACAGCGTAGAGGGCAGGCCCAAGGGACAGCACGCGAGTAACGTGTAGGTCCGTTTGATGCACAATGACAAGTTCCGTGGGGGAAACGGGGAATCAAATACACCGCAAGAATGTGCATTGCTAGTACTAGTGGGTGCAGGAAGCGCCATTCCGAGAACACCGCCCCGGTCCGTATCATGGTACAGAAAAGTAGCTTGACTAGACGCATGACTTGCGTAGAGGCTAGATAGGCGCCGTGAAGGACGTCAAAGAAGGACGTCAAAGAAAGAAAAAAACTGTCGAGAGTTCTCTCAGATGCTCCTCAAGCAGGGAGAAACATATTCCCTGTCCAGTGCGACCCCCCGAACCCAAGTGTCGGTGCCAGCGACTAATGATCCGTGCAGTACTCTTGGCGCGGCAATCTTCGGTCGAGGAGTCACGTCATTACAACCATCTCGGGAGAAGGGTTCAACTCACTGAGAGAAAGGTTCGATTCAAGCTGGCGACTTTGAGCACCCAATAGATGGGTACGCTACGTAGAGGACGCTGCATATTGGTTGGTTGGATGTCAATTCCCGGGTTAAAACTTCATATCCAAAGATGATACGATGAGCGGGTTCGAGAGCCGAATACACATCTGGCTGGAAGAACCCGCTTGTAATCAGTGCGAGGAGCGCGTTGCTCTGTCGAACTTAGTACTAGTAGGAAGAACTGGCCCAGCTCAACCCCCCCCCTAACACGTCACGTGACATCACGTGACATCACATGACGTATCACGTGCACAGTCTCGCAGTTTAACAAGCCATCTCAGGTAGTGATTCATGTAAGCAGGTCACGTGACACAGTAAACAAAAACTTGTTGTATACAATCTACCTAATTTGGATACCCGCTTTCCAAATGTGTCCCACCCCAAATGACGACTTTGCCCCACCGTCCGAGAGCCACTGTTCCCAGTCAAAGTGCAAGGCAATACTTCAAGTTGGTTATCGATACAAGACCTGTGAGAACTGTCGAAACATTAGCAAACTTAGCATGCAGAAGAAGCGGAAACGGGAGAAAGCTGATGAAGGTCCAGAACGCTCACCAGTGGCAGCTCCATGCAGCAGTAACTTAGAGGAAAGAACCGACATTGAAAGTGATACAGAGCTGACAAGTGACAAACACAAAGTGAGTAGAACCATAGTTAAGGTTATGAAGGCTTACCCGTCTAGGAAAATATCCCTGTCGGGTTCAAGGACAAAAGCGCAATTATGAAACAGCTAAAAAACATATTCAGAACTACAGAGCAGGTTTTCTTTTATGGATACTATGACTTACCTGCGGATCCATTGATCTCAAACAGAGATCATGTGAAAGCAACCGCACATGAGATCTGGAGAGTCACTGGTTACCGCTTCAGGTAAGAGGGGCTCTGAATAATAAAAGAAAATAATAACACACATGAACAGAATGAAAGAGAATCAATTGTTGAAGAATGGCCATAAAACACGATTCTGGTGTTGCCAGGACCAAAACTGAAGGCAGACAGCCCGACCGAGCCAGAGAGAAGGCATAAAGCATAGGGATACACTAGGCATGCACCGCTATGGCTGTAAAAGCAAGCTGAATATTTCGTGTCGTGCAAACCCGACAAGTGAAGAAAACACGTACACAATTACCATCTGGCTTGAACACCATATGGCACACATACCCTACTATGACAGTCTCACTGCCCTCCGAAGCTGCAGCCTTGATACGAGAAAACCTAGAATGGGCATGCCTGAATGAAATTGCCAAAAAAGTTCTAATAGCTCACCCATCTATAACGACAAATCAGATTCACGTGGCCTGGACTACCATGAGTGAGATGCTCTGGAAACGAGGTAAAGAGCAGTTACCTTCTGTTATAGCCCTTCTAGGTGAACTTGGGCCCGATGTTGCTGTGCTTGATCTTCCGGCAATAGAGGGAGTCGAACAAGTCGCATGGGTCATGAAGAAAATAGCCTTGCCACTTCAGGGAAAGGTTGTCGAAATAGGGATTGACGCGACCTGTAAGAGATGGTTCAAGCGTCAGAAATGGTTGTGCTAACATAAGGAACACAGATAACACGAATTCTCGGCACCTTGAGTTATATACCATCCTCGGGGAGTATGACAACGCCGGCTTCCCACTGTCATATTGTCTCTTAACAACTGCATCATCAGTAGAGGACAAGAAACGTACCAGGGCATTGGAGGCTTGGGCAGCCAACTTGCGCAACAAATACAAGGTCGTCCCAAGGTTTGTCCACACAGACAAAGACATGGCGGAGATTGGTGCCAGTCGTCGAATCTGGCCGGATGCAAAGCACCAGCTCTGTTGGTGGCATCAGCGCGAAGCAGTGAGAAGGCGTCTTAAAGGAAATTTACCGACCTCGGTGTACCACCCTCAGCGGGCTGCCTGTGAGCACGCATTCATTGACCCCGACTTCAAACCCCACGGCCGTGTCGACCCAAACGACTGTGAGGGCGGTGTTCCTGGAGAGATCTGTGAGCAGGGGGTACAAGGGAAGAACACAAATATGAATCCACTTGCCGGTGTCGACCCCAACTCCATCAAGATTTGGATTCCCGCTGCGCACCCCCGTTGTGTTCCGCGTGCTAGCCAAAATATGGGGGACGAAGCACCTGATCCAACACTCGCCAGCAGTCTGTTCGACTCACCGGAAGTCACCGCGTGTTCGGCCGCGGGTACAGGGAATAACGTGGCTGGACTGCCATTTACCGATGGCCACCGCAGTCTGCTGGGAGCCCTTGCACGTTCGGCCAAAAGTATGGGGGAAAACGCAGGTGGACCGACGCTTGCCAGCGGTCGCCTTGGATCGCTGGGAGTGGTTGCACGCTCGGCCATGGGTGCGGGGGAAAACGCAGGTGGATCGACACTTGCCGTCGGACGCCCTGGATTGCTGGAAGCGGTTGCATGCTCAGCCATGGGGTCGGGGGAAAACGCAGGAGGACTGACACTTGCCGTCGGTCGCCCCGAGTCACAGCAAATCCGCATCCCCACTCAGGATGAAGGGGTTTGTGTTGCGGGAGCAAGAGCGCTTGCTAGCACTTCAAAACTTACCATCCGAATACCTGCCCCTTCGACAGTTCGTAATCCTGGTCCAGTCGCTGAAGAAGAACCCGGTACCGATGAAGAAATAACAGCCGGTCGACGCACCTTTTGTCCGATTGAACATCGCGCACTTGTAATCGACATGATGGAGCGACATTTCTGCACGCATCCTCTCATCCCCGGGTATTCGGCACCGACCTCCGAGGGTATCAAGGCATGGGCTGTGAAACAAATATATGAGTACTGTGTTCTCCACGACCTGCCAAACTTGTGGGCTTACCTCTGGGAGAACTGGTATCGACGTGGAAGGTGGGAGCTGTGGGCATGGAGCGGGGAACCAAGGGAAATACCACGCATAAAAACAACAATGTTGGTTGAGGGGCAGTGAGTAAATATCTGATTAATAGCAAGCGACTGTTACTCACCTTGTCTCGTAGTTGGCGGCGCGTGAAGGAGGATTACCTCCATCACTTCAGTTTGCCCCGCCTTGACCTGCTCGCGTGGGTTTTGATTATGAAACTCGCGCCGACGTACTACCGAAAGCTCGAAGTTATGTTGAATGACATCAGCCGCTTTCGTGAACTCCCCAAGTGGAGGAAGGATTTCAAGGCTGAGTGGAAGAAAGCAACGAGAACGCCTATTACAATGCCTATGAACGAAAGATACTGACCGGACGTCAAACGATTCGTCTGCACCTGCCCACAGTTTGTCGTGAGTCGATTCCTGATATGCAAGCACCTGGTGCAACAATTCCACCCAGTCAACCCACGATTTTTCCTCGAAGTAACACGAAATCAGTCCTTACCGTTCTGGTCCCATCACTCCCTCAAGCCCCTTGCGACAGCCGCGGGAATTGAGGCGGACCACCCAACGGCGACAGACGGCGATGGCGATGATAAGGCATGTATGGAGGCGTACAATTGACTGAATACGGCTGGAAACGAAATTGATGACTCAAATCTTGAGTCTGACAACGACGACGCACTAATCGATACCAGGGAGAATGGGGATGAGTTTGAGAGAAAAACATGCAAGGAAGAAATGGAAAATCACATACACCTCATCCGAGATTTCTGCGACGGCCTCGAGTTTCAAGTCAAGTTTCAAGACCCTCGGTTTTTGAGGACGTTGGAGAAAGAGGGCGCTGGGTTCTTTAGGCTTGCACAGAACTGCCTCAGTCGTGAAAGAAGGCAGAATTCGAGTCGAGCAGCCTCCCTGTCGACATGGGAAAGGTCAACTGCGAACGCACTCTTCTATCGATCACGTCCATGCCGTGATCGTGACACCTGATACGACACATCTTGCAACATGGCCTCGTCTTTTAGTAATACTGTACGCTTCCCGGTCACACGTTGCACTCACGCGGCATATTCTCCACCTTCTTTTTAGTCACAAATATATACCTTCTTGAAATTATTTGTCGGACAACATGGCACACACAAGACTGCACGTAATAAGAAGGGATAAAGGGGACTTTGAACACGATGTGGAATAAGCGATAGTAAGACATTGGATTCCGAAAAAAAAAGCACAGAATGACATTGGAAGTAAGGATAATAGTTACGTTATGAGGTGATTACCGAGAGCCCGCGTCGCATATGCAATCAGCTGATGGTGCGATGACCTGTTGATACCAATGCGTTGCCATTAAGCGACTTTGACGAGTCCAGGCCCATGCACATCAGGAGGCGTTTGAGGCGACACCAATGACGCTGGTGAGGTAGAGGCCTCGGGCGAGAAGGGGTATGCGATCGGTGGGCTTGGGACAACAGGTGTGTCCTTCAGAAGAGAGACGTGAGCAGCAAATGAAGGAATGGAGTTGCTGGGACTAGGGTTCACACCGGGCGAATGGAGAAGGAGCACAACTGTTGGGTATAGCCGTGGGTCAGTGAAATCGTGGCGAACGCGACTCTCAAAGTCACGCACGGTGGAGGGATTGACATTCGACCAACACTCCAGATACGAGTACATCTTGCGTCCATCTGGTAAATCTCCTGGAGAGCGAACATGCCTTGACCGACGATACACCAGGACTTGTTCGAGTAAGTGTCGTCGCAGATGATCTTGGAAGCCGGCATGAAGGCCGAAATAAATAAGCGGTGCCCGGAAGACCCTTAGCAGCAGGGGAGCGTGCCTTGAGATGTCGGAGGAGGTACAGGGTGAAAGTGGGTGCGATGGAGGGCGTAAGCAATGAAATGGTCCAACCGAGGGGTTGGAGTAGTGGAAGGCGGCGCTGGGGGAGGGGGAACATCCGGGCAAGTGAAGAGATGGGAAATGAAACAGCCACACAGTTTGGCTGTGTGCTCGTGTCTCATGAAGGCCGAAATAAATGACCGTGCACAGAAGACTCCTTAGGGCAAGAGGCAAGCGCGAGGGGACTGTGCCAAGAGCAAGGTGACAGAAGTGAAAGGACTGCAATCCCAGAAGCGACGAGGCCAATCTGCGATGTGGGAGAGAGGATGGGTGTGTTAAGAAGGTGGAGGAGGGCCAGGAGAGGCGAGCGATAGGGGCACGGCCCTATGCCCACGTGCACGCCCCACTACCTAAGTTACACAGCGCAAAAACTCGGCACAGAACTCACCCCAACAGGGCCAAGTGACAGGTGTAAGACCAGCCCCGAAACCGGTTTCAGTACTCTCGCTATCGGATCGCCATTGTGTCGCTCATTGCTCAGCGCTCAGTGCTCAGCTGCCATATTAAATTCGCGTTCCCATGACGTCGCCAAGAGCCCTCTGCCTTGCCTTCCACCATTCCAACCCTCGGTTGGACCATTTCATTGCTTACGCCTTCCATCGCACCCGCCTTCACCTCTGCACCCCCTCCAATGTCTCAAGGTGCTCCCCTACTGCTAAGGGGTCTTCTGGGCATCGCTTATTTATTTCGGCCTTCATGCTGGCCTCCAAGATCATCTGCGACGACACTTACTCGAACAAGTCCTGGTGTATCGTCGGTCAAGGCATGTTCGCTCTCCAGGAGTGCAAGATGTGCTTGTATCTGGAGTGGCAGTTGAACGTCGATCCCTCCACCTTGCGTGACTTTGAGAGTCACGTTTGCCATGATTTCGCTGGCCCATGGCCATACCCGACGGTTGTGCTCTTGCCCCTTCCCCATTTTCCCACAGTGCGAACCCTATTCCGAGCAGCTCCATTCCTTCATTTACCACTTGTGTTTCTCTTTCGAAGGATGCGCCTGTTGTCCCAAGCCCACCGATCACATACTCGTCCTCGTCCTCGTCCTTGTCCTCTACCTCACCAGCGTCATCAGTGTTGCCCCAAACGCCTCCCATTTCCTCGTTTGCCACTCGTGTCTCTTCCGAAAGTCACAACCATCATTCCAAGCCCACCGATTGTGTCCTTACACTCACACTCACACTCACTTCCATTGCTCATTATCTTGCTCACCCGCCCTCCACTGCTGCTTTGCCTCACCAAAGGACACCGCCGGAGCACCCGTCACCGCCCGTTCATAGGCTACATGCCCTCCCTCCCTTTCGTTTTCCTATCACAAATTTCTATTTCTTTGTGCGCGCGCGCCGTCGCTTTCGGCTGTCTCTTTCTCCTCGTTACCACCTCTTTCTATGTCTTGTATTTGTAAGGACCCTCAGTCCTTACACCAGGAGCCCCGGCTCTCGGACGGTGGGGCAAAGTCGTCATTTGGGGTGGGACACATTTGGAAAGCGGGTATCCAAATTAGGTAGATTGTATACAACAAGTTTTCGTTTACTGTGTCACGTGACCTGCTTACATGAATCACTACCTGAGATGGCTTGTTAAACTGCGAGACTGTGCACGTGATATGTCACGTGATGTCACGTGACGTGTTAGGGGGGGGGTTGAGCAAGGCCAGTTAGTAGGAAGACAAAGGAAGATACGTAAGAAAGAACACGTGAGATGCGTCTCTGTAGTGTTTGTATTACACAAGCATTCATCTGAATATCGATTCATCACTGTTCTGATGGACAGATCCTTCTACGATTCTAATGTCTTTTCCACCCACGACACGATCAGCCTGCAATCCTCTCCCTCTCGGTCCTCTACAGTCCCGAACGCTGAGATCAAGTCGTCATGTTCGCCTCCAGGCAGGATGAACACCGTCGTGACCTGCACCTCTTCCGCGATCCCCCGCGCAGTCGCATCGATCGAATCGAGCAGCCCCTCGTGCTCCCCAGAGACCACCGGCACGTGCGCCGCCATCGCCGCCACCCGCATGTCGCAGCGAATGCCGGCTCTATGTGCGCACACAGCTCCGGCGCCACTCCCGGCAGCACGCCGGAAACGAATAGCTGGCACATGCACAGCGGCAGCACGTCCCGCACGCCGTCGCGCGTGTGCGACGGTGCGTCAGTACCGAATTCCATCCAGGGCGACAGCAGTAGCAGCCCACCCAGGCACTGCGGTCCTGCGGGAGGCGCGGCCAGCGACGGATGTGGGTGCAGCAGCTGCGCGACGATCTGCAAGGCGAGGTTGCCGCCTGCAGGGTCGCCTGCGGGGATGACCTTGGACGGGGGCGTGCCAGCGTCGGGCAGGTGCTGGACGGCCGCGAGGGCTTGGCGCACTTGCTTTGGGAAGGGGTATTCAGATACGAGAGCTAGTGGACTCAGTCTGTTGCAGAAAACAAAAAAGTAGGCGGTCTGGAGGCGCACAGTAGTTGAGCAGGGCGAGTCTCACTGCACTCTTGAATTCCTTTCGTAAGAGTCAGGAGCATGTATCCCACCCACACGTCGTCAAATAGGCAGACACCAATGTGTGGGTAGTGGGCGCACCGGGGAAATTCAGGACCACCCGGTCAACCTTCCGTGGCCCAATCCAATGTAGCTTTGTGCCATCGGGAAGCTCGTCCGTGAGCACCTCCGCACCGTTCACCGGGCGACGCGCCCATGCCTCATGCGTCTGTGCCGTCGCCAGGTGGAGCATGGACTTGAGCACCCAGAGTGTCTTCGCGCGCGCGGAGGATGTATCTGGACGTGGCGGTGCGCGAGGTGCAGAGCCACGAGCGACCCTTGTTTTCGCTGAATACGCCAAGTGCGATGGCGAGAGCTGTAAAAGCGACGCGCAGTTTCGTAAATCAGGATACGCATCCCAAACAGAGTGGAAGCAGGCCGGAATAGGGTGGTACTCACGCAGAACCATGATGACTGGGGCAATCCGAATCATCTGCCGTAATGTGGGCGGGGGAATGGTGTCGCCACGTCGGTAGTCATCCGGAGAAGCCATTACATCCACCCGTTTCGAAAGCATAATGAAGGAAGTGTCTATCACAGTATACAACAGGCCATCCGGTTGAGGGGTAGGGAGAAACTAAGTTGCGGGCCGCAGCGAGCACACTCGGTCCGCGAGGTTGCCATCCTCCTCGATGACGATCGAGACGCGCTCGGGCGGGGCGACATCCGGCACCTGATTCGTCATAAGGTCCTCTTGCAGTTTGATATTCGCCTCCTTCGCCATCTGCCGCATCAACAAGTGCACCTGGTCTTGCGGCGTCGACACGGCCGTCATCGAGCCCATCGCGTCTTCCATATACGACGTCTGCACGTCGAAGTCGGAGAACTGCGACTCGAACTTGTCCATCACTAGCGATATCTATAACAACAAGTGAGTGAGTGAGGGGAGGGGAGGGGAGGGAGTGGGGGACAGACACGCCTTTGACAAGGCCCGTCATGTTCCCCGCCACTTGCCGCATCGTCGCGGCCGTCTCAATGCGGCCGGCGAGAAGGAGTAGGTTGAGCACCTCGCTCTTCTTGCGGATTGCATTGGAAGCAAAGATCCGCGCACCGTCATTATTGCATTGCAGCGCCTGTGGCGTCGTTCATTTCCGGTACAGGAAGAAGTGGGCACCTTCTTCAGCCGTGTCTTCTCCGCATTCTCGTCCTTCTGGGCCTTCTTTGTTTGTCGACTGAGCGACTTGGCCGTGAACTGCAGAGGGTTCGGTTTAGCGTTCGAGCTGGGAGAAAATGAGAGTGTGAAATTACTCTGAATTGGAACAGGGTCTCTTGAGAGATCGATCAGCTGGATTATTGTTGGGATGTGAAAAGCTGCGAAATTCACTATGGTGGTTGCTCATGGTTCTTACTCGTAGCGAGTCAAGTCAAATCACCGACGACTGACGAAACCGGATCGGTCACGTGACCCCATACAATAGTCACCGAGCTTAACTTGCTTGCGCTTGGACATGAACGCAATCACAAGTGAATGGTCCGGCGGACAAACGACGATCAGGTCCACTGGAACCCTCTGAGGGACATTCGCGGTTCTACAATTCAAATGTCCACGATCCGACCTCTAATTAGTCCTTTTCCCTGCTTCTCGGGCCCGTACGCTGAGCTCAAGTCATCATGTACACCTCCAGGCAAGACGAACACCGTCGTGCCTTGCACCTCTCCCACTATCACCCGTGCAGTCAGTCGCCTCGATCAGATCGAGCAGCGCCTAGTGCCCCCTCGCGACCACCAGGCTGAGGCCGGCACCTGTGCCGCCACGCGTCTAAGCATCGCTGCGAACGCCGGCTCTAGGTGCGCACACAGCCGCGGTGACACACCCGACAGCAGTTGGCGTATAGCCGGTATGTGCACAGCGGCAGCACGTCCCGCGCACCGTCAGTACGGAACTCCATCCACGGCGACAGCAGCAGCAGTCCGCCCGGGCACAGCTGTCCCGTGAGAGGCGCGGGAAGCGACGGGTGCGGATGCGGTGCTGCTGCTGCGGGACGATCTGCAAAACGAGGCTGATGGCTCCACTGTACGAAGTCAACACTCCCACACATGTATCTACTCAAGACGACGGAATTATAGAAGCTTTATTACTTGTAGGATTTCACTCTAATGTGTGGTTTCGCATGTACTATTATGTGGATCCCAAAACTGATCCATATGTTAAGAAAAACTAGTGTACAGTGCAAACACCCGACTGAATGCATGCAGCAGGATACGACGGGGCGACTCATGTCGGCCGTTTGTGTATAATTATCCCATCCTCTAACAAATTCACGCTCCACGACCGAAGTCCTGCGTCACCGTATCTTGTGGTTTCTTCACTGCGGGTTGTAGTTTCTCCAACATTCGCCGCAGTTGGTCTAATATCTCCACCGTTTGGTCCTCGAGCCGATCCAAGTCGGAGTGCACGTTTAGGACTTCCAAACGTATTTTTAGGACTTCCTCACGTATACCCAGCAGCAATCCCCACTGATCCATAGACACATCCCCGAATTCGAATCCATGATCACAAAGACCGTTTGCGAGGATGTGGAGCGTGTCTTGAGCTATGTCTAGCATGTCTGTCGGCGTCTCCTCCGTGGTGAACAAGATGTCGATCTCGCTTGACATGACGGAAACGATATTTTGGAGATTGATGACCCGAAGCCGGTAAGGCGAAAGTAAATCACCATGGTGCCCTTTGCCAAGGATAGCTGATATGCATGCCAGTTCCGCGTTGTCGAAATGGCCGCCAAGTGAAATGGGCGACTCAAGGGTGTCCACCAGCTTACTTACGATCAAAGCACCGAAGCAGCATCCCGTCAGACGGGAGACAGGATCCCGTTCAGTCTGGAAATGGTGGGTAATCTCTGGGCTGGCAAGTATGATGGGGAAAAAGGGCGGCAACGGATTATAAGTATGATGGTACGCTTTTCCGGAGTGCCAGAGGACCTTCAGAGACACACGCAGACAGCTGGCGCGCACGTCTTCCATGAGAGGCGAGGCCCCTGGTATGCACATCTTGAGGAAGCCGTGGAGGCGGGATACAATCGTGCGTTCGAACCAGTCGTCAGAAATGTTGGGTCGTGCAATGGTTTGATCTGGCTGTAGTTCAGCGTTCTCTTGAGCCGGAAGCGCTTGAAAGAGGATGTCGAGCGTCTGTTGGAGCATATTGCGCAGGTCGAGGGGCACGTCATTGGGTTGAAAGACGTTGTCAGGGTATAATGCGATGGAAGCTATGTTGACGAGTTCAACGACGCCAGGCCGGGTAAGGCAAAACCTCACGCCACGGCCCTCAGAATCAAAAATAAATGATATGTATGCAAGCTCGGCATCGCTGACTGGTACTGTGCGTGAGTTGATGTCGGCTGCAAGCTCGTTTACGACCAACGCCCCAATACAACGTCCTATCACAAAGGCGGCGAGGCCAACTCCCCGACCTATGCCACGAGTGATCCCTGGGTGGATGAAAGTGATGTAAACATAGGATAGCAATGGAACCGAGTTCCCGCGTTCAATGTGCACTCTCGTGAAATCCCACAGGCTCTTTAAGCACCTGTTTAAAACACTGCTGTGCATTACGTGGGCAAGAGATGAGGTCCCTGATGTGCATCTTCAGATTATAGAGGTGGGATTGGGGCATGAGTTCACACTGACCTTTAGAGACATCCTTCATAGTATCTGTCAGATATGGCCGCATCTCCGCGTCCAATTGAGCTGGAAGAGCCTGAGAGAGGATGCTGAATGTCTGTTGGACCACATCCAGCACATCCGAAGTTGGTCTCCAGGAGGAGGAGCCATATATATCGTCTGACACGAGGAAAAGCATGTTTGCAAATTGGATGGCGCCTGGATGTCTAAGCAAAAGTACCACATCCTGGCTGCCGGTGCCAAGGATAGTCGATAGGCATGTCAGCTCCGCATTGTTGACAGGAAGGGTGCGTGCGTCAACGTCAGCCGCAAGCTTGTTTGCAACCAATGCCCAAACACAACGTCTTATTACGTGGGTGGCAATGTCATCTTCCCCACATATGCGACTAGTGATCTCTGGGTGAGTGAAAGTGATGTAGACATATGATGGCAATGGAACCGAGTTCCCATGTTCGATGTGTGTTCTTGTGAAATCCCACAGGTTCTTCAGACACATGTCTAAAACTCTGCCACGCATCACATGGGAAAGAGACAAGGTCCCTGATACGCATCTTCAGATTATAGAGGTGGGATCAGGGAATGTATTCACACTGACCTTTAGAAACACCATTCATAGTATCTGTCAGATCTAGCCGCATCTCTGTGTTCAATTGAGCTGGAAGACCCTGAGAGATGATGCTGAACGTCTGTCGAACCACATCCAGCACAACCGAAGTTGGTCTCCAGGAGGAGTCAGATATATGGTCTGACGCAAGGAACAGCATGTTTGCAAATTGGATGGCGCCTGGATGTCTAAGCAAAAGTATCACATCCTGGATGTTGGTGCCAAGGATAGTCGATAGACATGCCAGCTCCACATTGTTGACAGGAAGGGTGCGTGTGTTGATGTCAGCCGCAAGCTTGTTTGCAATCAATGCACGAATACAACGTCTTATCACATGGGTGGCAATGTCATCTTCCCCACGTATGCGACTAGTGATCTCTGGGTGGGTGAAAGCAATGTAGATGTAGGGTGGAACCGAGTTCCCGTGTTCGATGTGTGCTCTTGTGAAATTCCACAGGTTCTTCAGACACGTGTCTAAAACTCTGCCACGCATCACATGGGAAAGAGAAAAGGTCCCTGATGTGCATCTTTAGATTATAGAGGCAGGATCAGGGAATGTGTTCGCACTGACCTTTAGAAACACCATTCATAGTATCTGTCAGATCTAGCCACATCTCTGTGTCCAATTGAGCTGGAAGAGCCTGAGTGAGGATGCTGAACGTCTGTTGAACCACATCGAGCGCATCCAAAGCTGGTCCCCAGGAGGGGGAGCTGTATATATCGTCCGACATGAGGAAAAGCATGTTTGCAAATTGGATGGCGCCTGGATGGCTAAGCAAAATTGTCACATCCCGGCTGTTGATGCCCAGGATGGTTGATAGGCATGCCAACTCCGCATCATTGACAGGAAGGGTGTGTGCATTGATGTCGGCCGCAAGCTTGTTTACGACCAACGCCATGATACAACATCCTATCACACGGGAGGTAGGGTTATGTTGCTGGCGAATGTGATGAATCATCTCTGGGTTGGAAAAAGTAGTCCAGATGTTAGACGGCAATGGCATCGAGTTCTCAAGCTGATTGAACGCTGGTGCAAAATACCAAAGGCCCTTCAGACACATCCGTAGGCAGCTCATGTGCACCTCTTCTGTGAGAGGCTTGGTCGCTGACGTGCACGTATTGAGGAAGTCGTGGATGCGGGATAGGAGGATGCGTTCATACTTGCTCTTAGAAACATTGATCATAACAATTGGTTGGCCTAATTGTAGTTCCGAGTCAGCACTCTCTTGAGCTGAAAGTGATTGGGATTGGAAGAGGATGTTGAGTGTTTGTTGAACCACATCCAGCGCATCCGATGGAATTGTGTCGGCGACTAACGTGCCGACTTTGTCAAATATGAATGAAATCACGTTTGCAAGTGCGATGGCACCAGGCTGCATAAGTAAAGACTCCACGTCATGACTCTCGGTATCAAGGATAGTTGATAAGCACGCCAGCTCCCAATTGCTAATTGGATCGGTGCGTGAGTTGATGTCAGCCGCAAGCTTGTTTATGATCAACGCCACAAAACAGTGTCCTATCACATGGACACTGGAGTCCTCTTCTGTCTGAACACGACGAACGATCTCCGGAATGAGCGAGTTTGGGAAATAAGACGGCAACGGCTGAGAAACCCCGGGCTGATTGTATGCTCTTCCGAAATACCAAAGGCAGTTCATACAAATCTGCAGACGGTTCTTCCGCATATTTTCGTCCAGAACTGACGTCTCTGGTACACAGGTCTTGAGGAGGTCGTACAGACGGGACCCGAAGACGGGGTCAGTGGTTGGCTCGTGGGACATAAGGGAAAGGACTGCCGACGTCGCATCTGGGACAACACGAGAGTTGAAGAATCCTGGAACTCGTGCCGCAAAGTCTTCGATCTCTTTGTCTTCGTCCAGAGCTGTCAGTGTCCATTCCAGTGCAGCCGTGACCACCATTGATTTCGCTCTATAGGCACTGAGCTCAACACTCCTCCGTAGGCCTTGCCAGAACAATTGTCGATGCACCTTGACCTTCTCTTCAAGCGTCTTCCTCCACTTTTGAGGCCCATCAGATTGACGCGCTCGTCGGTTGGCCAAACTCCATATTTTAGACAAGGATTTACGAATTTCGAGGATGATACGGAGAAATACGAAGACGAAGAAGTGGGATATGCGCCAAGTATAGCCAGAAAGGGGTGTGCCATACGGGCAATTGAGGAAAATGTTTGGTAAAACTGTCAAAATTGCGTATGCCAGAGCGAACGTCAGGATGCAGCCGAGGGTGGCGTACGCGACGGTGGTGTAGATCGGGAAAAGAAATTCGATAAGACCGGCGAAGAAGAGAAAGACAGATATGTGCAGGAGCCTGGGCATTGTCGCAACCGCTTGCGCCATTCCGAATTTATTGAGGCCATCGAATATATATGCCCGCATGCGCCCACGCTTGTGAGTGGCGCCACGGCGCTGTGCGAGTTCCTGATACCGTCGGGCCCATTGTTGCATCAATGTCGCGGAAAGCGCACAATTCAAGCTGAGGATCAAGCTGAGGAACCACAGCACGTTGACCTTGACAGCGGAAGCTGTCGGTTTGAACGGCAGAGTGCTTTGCGCTGCAACGGTCGTGAGAGGTGTCCCATTGGAGATGTTGACGAGTTGTCCAGATATTTGAGCAAGGAGCGCATTGGTTGTATCGCCGGAATTGGGAGATAACAACTTATAGCTTTCAATAATGAAGGCAGCGACGGTGGCCGAGAAGAGACCAGTCTTAAATATGTGGTTTAGATGGTGAACACGCAAAAGATGGACAGGAACAGAACTGACAAATACGAGAATTCCTTCTGTATCTCCCTTCCAACTCTCAGTTACCTCATTGTCCTGCTTCTCGGCCTCCGTAAGGTACATCGACCAGAGCCCATCAGAAGAGTCTCCGTGGTTCTCGTCTAGTACACGAATGAGACTACAAGTTGTGAAACGGGTAAGTCAACATACCCCGCTGAATTGCTGGCCCAGGATTACCCGCAGTTTGGGATACAGGAAGGTTCCCGTTGTGACGTTCATTGGTATTTGTGACCTGAGGCATTGGGTCTGCGCTGGTTCGGGGCTGGGTATTTGGGGTATTCGTGCGTGGAGGATCGCTATCAATTGGAGGCTGAGGTCGCGGGTCATCGTTGATCTGAGACTCAATATCGTTAGTAGAAACCATTTCTGGGTGTCAAAGATGGTAGCGATGAGGGCTGCAGAGAGAAGTGAACTCGACAATACGACGAACCAGGGGAAGAGACTTATGAATTGAAATAAATACCGTCTCCCACACCTCTTGCGGCCGACCAACCAAATGGGCTTATTTGGCCTGCACCGCCGTGCGTGAACCTGTCAATCGAGAAATGCCACTACCGATAATGAAAAGTGTGATTTCACGTAAATGTCACCGTTCTATGTGCACGGAACCGCTCGTGTTTGCCGCACTACCCGCGTTACACCCCGGTCAATCCAGTCTCCATTTGATAAGTGGCTTGTATGCGGAATCTTACAAAGTTGAAGTTACTAGACTCTTCACCGCTAAATCATCGCTCAGAGAAAATCAGTGCTTTGCCAGGTACCTTTGTCGAAACACGTGTAGCAATAAATGGAGGGCCAGCATCAGAGTTTCCATATCCATATCACACGCCAAATGAGGATATTATGAAACAGGAGGGAAAGGCATCGGGCCGCACTGTTGTGCCAGTCGGGGACTAAGTCGGGGTTAGGCGGTCGTCAATACGGATTGGTCGGGTCTGCGACTAAATGCGACTAAGCTCGATTTTGGCGTGGGGGATTGGTGACCAGATTAAGTAGGACCTTCCGCAATTGGAAAGTACCTGATGACCGAGCCTCAATGCGACTTGCTGAAGGACTCGCTGCACCTGCAACTTCACGTTCAATCTTATTCTCGGCCTCAGTGAGGTACATCGACCAAAGCCCATCAGAAGAGTCATCATGGTTCTCATCTAGTATACGAATGAGATTACAAGTCGTGAAACGGGACAGTCAACATACCACGCCGAACCGCTGGATTATCCGCAGAGTGTGGTGCAGAACGGTTCCCGTTGTGATGTTCATTGGTATTTGTGATGTGAGACTGAGGATCTGCGCTGGTTAGAGGCTGCGGATTTGTGATATTCGTCGGTGGAGGATGGTTATCAGGCCGAGGTTGCGGAACATCATTGTTCTGGGACTCAAGATCGTTGGGCGGATCCATGCAGAGAGAAGAAAAGTTGACAAGACGACGAACTAGGGGAAGGGAGGTACTATGAGTCGAATACCGTCTCCCACACCTCTTGTAGTCGACCAACCGAATAAGTTAATTGGCCTGCTTTCACCGTGCATGAACCCGTCGATCGAGGAACACCGCTACCGATAGTGATAATGTGATTTCGTGTAAACGACACTTCTCTGCGTGCACGGAACCGCTCGTGTCTGCAGCGCGTCACGTCCCAGTCAATCCAGTCTTCATATAATGATGAACTTCAGGAAAATGGAATGTTACTGGCGGTGCTGGCGGTACTAGCCGAGACTGGCAGCCCTCAGTTTTAGCGGGCGCCAGCCACCCATAGTAATGACAGGTCATGACAGGTCATTTCCATTTTGCTGATGAATTGCCAGTAAGTGGAATGTTACGAGCTCTAACTAGCTAGACACTTCACCACTAAATCATCGTTCAGAAGGATCAGTGCTTAGCCAGGCAACACTTTCGAAACATGCAGGTGTAGCGGTAAATAGCAGGGCCAGCAGCCATCAGAGCGTGCATATAAAACGCGAAATGAAGATCATGAAGATTGTTATGAAATGCTGACCAGAAGGGCGAGGCATCGGGCCGGACACGGTGGGACCTTACTGTATCCGAATTCCCAGCTGACAATTTATTACGAACATGCCAAGTCTGGTAATTTTTACTCTTGTGGTTATATCTGAGAGTAGGAGTTGATCCGCAAGTATCACTGTCATAATGCATCACGCATCATGCACCGATGCGTGGGGCAGAGTAGGAGCCCGAGAGGGCTACTTGGTGGTGAAATTCCTGCGTAAATCGGCCACATCGACTCGCAAGCTTGATCACACCGACTCCTCTTTAATTATATTACCCGCACGCCATACCTCCGCATAAACCTTTACGCAACGCATTCCCCACGCCGCGATCGCGTAGGAGGGCACCGTAAAAAACACAAGGCAACTCGGCCACGCAAACCCATGCTGCGCACGTGCCACAACAGCGAGCCCACCTTATCCTACGGCGTTGACACGGCCGTCGTCGGGCCCATCGCGACCTCCATGTACCACGTCTGCACGTCGAGGTCTGAGAACTGTGACTCGAACTTGTCCATCACGAACGAGATCTGCAACCAAGGCGTGAGTTTCTGCAAAGGGAGTAGAGTGGAGGGAGAGGGGGGACGCACGCACTCGAGATTCAACGTCTCCATCGCCTTGCCCATGCCCTTGACGACGCTCGTCATATTCCCCGTCACCTGCCGCATCGTCACGGCTGTCTCGACGCGGCTGGCGATTGGGTCGAGGCGGGGCAGGTCGAGCGCCTCGCTCTTCTTGCGAATCGCACCGAAAGCATAGATCCGCGTGCCGTCATCGTTGCCCTGCTGCAGCGCCGGTGGCGTTGTTAATTCACTGTATCTGGGGAACGGGATGAAGTACGCACCTTCTTCAGCCGTGTCTTCTACGCATTCTCATCCCTCTGGGCCTTCTTTGTTTGTCGACTGAGCGACTTAGCCGTGAACTGCGGATGGTTCGGTTCAGCGTTCGGGCTTGGGGAAATGAATTGTGAATTGCTTGGAGTTAGAAAAGGGGTCTCTTGAGAGATCGATCAGCTGGACTATTGTTGAGAAGTGAAGGCTGTTAAACTCACTCTCGAGGGTTGCTCATGTTTAAGTTGCAGTGGCGGTTCCAGCAGAGTCCTGGAAGTCCTGGGTTGCTCATCCAACACCACCCAAAACTCACCGAGAGCTTATAACTGTAACCCGCGCCATCACAAATGAATGGTTTGGCAGATAAAAGACGATAAGGTCCACCGTAACCGTAACCGCTCTGTGGGACATTCACAGTTCTACAATTCAAATGTCTTTGCCATCCACTTCATGATCACTGGCAACCAAAGCGATCAGCCTGTAATTCTCTACTTCTCGGCGGCCCTCCCAAGCTCCGAACGCTGAGATCAAGTCATCATGCATGCCTTCAGGCAGGACGAACACCGTCCTGTCCTGCACCTCCCCCGCGATCGCGCGCGCAGTCAGTCGCCTCGATCGGACGAGCAGCGCCCAGTGCTACAGTAGTGCTCCCTCGCGACCACCAAACCGGGACCAGCACCCCTACTGTCACGCGTCCCGGCCCGCGTGACCGCCTGCGTTGCTGCGAACGCCGGCTCTAGGTGCGCACGCAGCTGCGGTGATACACCCAGCAACATGCAGTCCATGAATAGCCGGTACGTACACGGCGGCAGCGCGTATCATGCCGCGTCAGTACGGAACCTCATCTTCGGTGACGGCAGCAGTGGCGCGCCCAGGCACAACTGTCCCGTGGGAGGCGCGGGCGGCGACGGATACAGGTGCGGCGGCTGCGAGATGGAGTGCAAGGCAAGGTTGGTAGATTCACTGTATGAAGTCAACATTCCTAAGTACATCCTTTCAGATAGGCCCGGGACAGCCTTCAGACAGTGTGCCCCGCGAACCAACTGCATGGGTGAATGCATGGTCCGTCGCTCCGTTTACTGTCTGAGCTCCACACTGCCCCCAAGCTCGGTCTGAATCGAAAGCAATCAATCAGGCTCACCGGTAAAGCGCAAAAAAATTGGCCGGCCCACTGTGTGATCAAGTGCTCGCGCGAGAAGGTACAACACAACACCGTGGCCAAAATAAACACTTGAAACTGGACCCTAATTAGCCCGATGCATTATTGCGAAAACGAAATCCACCACCCCCTTGTCGTGACCCTCATTCAACACGTTCCACAATTTGTCGTGTATTTAATTAGGGTGGGAGCTCTCAGGAGTAACACCGCGACATAAGGTCTGGATCGAGTGATGACACCAAACGGCCACCCGCACATTGCTTCGTACCTACCCAAGACGACGGAATTGGGAAGCTTGATTAGTTGTCGGAAAGAATTCCCTCTAATGTGTGGTGAGCACGTATGTGGACACCAAAAATGATCGATAGGTAGAGCAAAACTAAGTGTACAGTGCAAACACCCGACTGAATTGTAACAGGATGATACGACAGAGCGCTTCATTTCGGTGGTTTGTAGATAGGCATATATAACAGAGACTTCAACCCCGACTTCTAGCATAAGACTAATCAAAAGCGCCTCCTCATCGCTTCGCATTCCTGCAGAGCCACCAACCAAATTATCTCGCCCTCTTTCAAATTCTGGCTCAACGATCGAGATCCCGCATCGCCGCATCCTGTGATGACTCCACCGCGGGCAGTAGTTTCTCTAACACCTGTCGCAGTCGGTCTAATGTCTCCACCGTTTCGTCCTTGAGCCGATCTGAGTTGGAGCGCACAACATTCTTGACTTCCCCATGTATATCCAGCAGCAATCCCTGCTGGTCCATTGGCACATCCTCGAATACGAACCTACGATCACGAAGACGGTTAGCGAGGATGTACAGCGTGTCTTGAGCTATGTCTAGCATGTCTGCCGGCGTTCCCTCCGTGGTGAATAAGATGTCGATCTTGCCTGACAATCCGGAAATGACATTCTGGAAATTGATGACCCGAAGTTGGTGAGGCAAAAGTAAATCTCCACGGTATCCTGTGCCAAGGACGGCCGATATGCATACCAGTTCCGCGTTATCGACATGGTCACTAAGAGAAATGGGTGACTTAAGGGCGTCCACCAGCTTACTTACGATCAGGGCCCCAAAGCAGCGTCCCGCCAGACGGGCGACAGGATCCTGTTCGGTGTGGAAGTGGTGGGTAATCTCTGGGCTGGCAAGCATGAGAGGGAAATAGGGCGGCAATGGATCAGAATTATGATGGTACGCTTTGGCAGAGCGCCAGAGGGTCTTCAGACACATCCGCAGACAGCTCGTGCGCACACCTTCCGTGAGAGATGAGGTGTTTGGTATGCATATCTTGAGGAAGCCGTGAAGGCGGGCTACAACGGTACGTTCGAACCAGTCGTCAGAAGTGTTGGACAGTGCAACCGTTTGATCTGGCTGTAGCCCGGCGTTCTCTTGATCCGGAAGCGCTTGAGAGAGGATGGCGAGCGTCTGTTGGAGCACATTACGCGCGTCGGGTGGCACATCATTAACATTCAAGGAGCCGACATGGCCCAATGAGAAAGAAGCCATGTTGACAAGCTCGACGATGCCAGGCTGGGTGAGGCAATGCCCCACATCACGGCTATCAGAATCAAGGATAGACGAAAGGCTCTCTAGCTCTGCATCGTCGGCGGGAGTGGTGCGTGCGTTGATGTCGGTCGCAAGCTTATTTACGACCAAAGCCCCAACACAACGTCTTATCACTTGGGCGGCGATGTCACCTTCCTTGCGTATGCGACGAGTGACCTCTGGGTGGGTGAAAGCGACGTAGATGTATGGTGGCAATGGAATCGAGTTCCCGCGTTCAATGTACGCTCGTGTGAAATGCCACAGGTTCTTCAGACACATGCCTAAAACTCTGATGCCCATTGCATGGGTAAGAGATAAGGTCCCTGATAGGTGTCATTAATTAGACTTCAGAGGCGGGACCAGGGTATGAGTTCAGACCAACCTTTAGAAACATCCGCCAAGGTATCTATGAGATCTAGCCGCATCTCTGCATCCAATTGAGCTGGAAGAGCCTGGGAGAGGATGCTGAACGTCTGTCGGACCACATCCAACACATCCGGGGTTGGGGTCCAGGAGGGGGAGCCGTACATATTGTCCAACACGAGGAAAACCAAGTTTGCAAGTTGGATGGCGCCCGGATAGCTAAGCAAAAGTGTCACATCCTGACTGTTGGTGCCAAGGACAGCCGATAGGCAAGCCAGCTCCGCATCGTTGATAGGAGCCCGAGGGGTACGTTCGTCGACGTTGGCAGTAAGTTTGTTTACGAACAACGCCACAACGCAACGTCTGATCACATGGACGGTAGTGTCACCCTTCTTGTGTATGCGACGAGTGATCTCTGGGTGGGTGAAAGCGATGTAGATGTAGGATGGCAATGTAATCGAGTCCTCGCGTTCGATGTACCCTCTTGTGAAATGCCACAGGTTCTTCAGATACACGCCTAAAGCTCTGATGCCCGTTACGTGGGTGAGAGACGAAGTTCCTGAGGCGCGTCATTAGATTATTGAGGCGGGATCAGGGAATGAGTTCACACTGACCTCCAGAAATGTCCATCAAAGTATCTGTCGGATCAAGCCGCATCTCTCCATCCAATTGAGCCCGAGAGAGGATGCGGAATGTCTGTCGGACCACATCCAGCACATCCGAGGTTGGGGTCCAGGAGGGGGAGTCGTAGACATCGTCCAACACGAGGAAAATCATGTTTGCAAGTTGGATGGCGCCTGGATGGCTAAGCAAAAGTGCCACATCCTGGCTATTGGTTTCAAGGACAGCCGATAGGCACGCCAGCTCCTCATCGTTGGCAGGGGGAGTGCGCGCGTTGATGTCGGCCGCAAGCTTGTTTACGACCAATGCTACAATACAACTTCTTATCACATGGGCAGCGACGTCACTTTCCTTGCGTATGCGAGGGGTCGTCTCTGTGTGGGTGAAAGCGATGCGGACATAGGATGGCAAGGGCATCAAGTTCCCGGGTTCATTGTACGCTCTTGTGAAGTTCCACAAATTCTTCAGGCACAAACGTAAAACGCTCTTGAACGTTTCATCAGTAAGAGATGAAGTCCCTGATATTGTGCGTTCTTAGACCACTGAGACGGAATCGGAGTACAAGTTCACACTTACCGTCAACCACATTCACCTGAGTATCTGTCAGATCTAGCCGCATCTCTGTGTTCGATTGAGCTAGAAGAGCCCGAGAGAGAATGCCGAACGTCTGTCGGACCACATCCAGCACACTCGAGGTCGGGCCCCGGAAGGGGGTGTAGTAGATTTCGTCGAACACGAGGGAAACCATGTTCGTAAACTCGATGGTGCCCGGATGGCTAAGCAACAGTGTTAGATCCTGGCTGTTGGTACCAAGGACAGCCGATAGGCATGCGAGCTCTGCGTCTGAGTTGCTGACCAGAACGATGCGGGAGTGGAAGTCAGCTGCAAGCTTGTTTAAGACCAATGCCTTGACACATTTTCCTATCATACGGACGGAGAGGTCACGTTGCTCACGAATGCGACCGGCCGTCTCTGGATTGGAAAAAAACGGTGCCGATGTAGGTCAGCAAAGGCGCCGTGTTTCCGAGTTTATCGAACGCCCGTCCAAAATACCACAAGCCCCTCAAACACATCCGTAGACAACACGTGCGCGCTTCTTCTGCGAGTGGCGAGTTCACTGCTATGCACATATTGAGGAGGTCGTGGAGGCGGGATAGGAGGATGTGTTCGAACTTCCCGTCCGAACCATTAATGATAGAGACTGGTCGATCTAATTGTAGTTCAGCATTCTCCTGAACCGGAAGAGCTTGGGAGATGGCGACGAGTGTCTGTTGGACCATATACTGCACATCTGATGGAACGGCGGCGGCAGCCAAGGTACCGACCTCGTCTGACATGAGTGAAATCATGTTCGCAAGAGCGACGACCCCAGGCTGGCTAATCAAAAGCCCCACGTCGTGTCTATCAGTAGCAAGGATAGCAGATAGGCAAGCGAGTTCCCGATGGCTAGCGATTGGAACGGTACGTGACTTGATATCGGCCGCAAGCTTGTTTACAACCAATGCCCCAACGCAACGTCCTAGCTCACGGACGGTGCGGTCACGTTGCTGGCGTATGCCACGAATCATCTCCGGAGTGAAAGCGGTGTAGACGTAGGACGGTAAAGGCACGGAGTTCCCGAGTTGATTGAACGCTCGTCCAAAATACCACAGGCCCTTCAGACACATCCGCAAACAGATCGTGCGCTTCTCCTCTTCGAGAGGCGAGGTCACCGTTATGCACGCATTGAGGAGGTCAAAGAGGTGGGATACGAGGATGCGTTCAAAAATCCCATCTGAACCGGAGATTATAGCGAACGGTTCATCTAGCTGTGCTTCTACGTCCTCTTGAACTAGAAGAGCTCCGGAGAGGATGCCGAGTGTTTGTTGGACGATGCGCATATTCGATCGAACTGTGTCGGCAGCCAAGGCGCCGGCCTCGCCAAATATGAGGGAAATCATGTTCGCAAGCTTGATGGCGCGGGGCTGGCTGAGCAAAAGCTTCGTGTCACGACTCTCGGTACCAAGGATAGTCGATAGGCACTCCAACTCCCCATTGTTAATTGGGCCGTTGCGTGACCCGAGGTCGGCAGCAAGCTTGTTCGCGATCAAGGCCACAAAACAGCGCCTAATCACCTTGACACTGGAGTCATCTCCGGTCTGAACACGACTGATCTTTGGAATGAGGGAGTTGGGGAAGTAGGGTGGCAACAGTTGAGAAACGCCGGGCTTATTGTACGCTCTCCCAAAATACCACAGGCAGATCAAACAAACCCGCAGACGGTTCTTGCGCGTTTTTTCGTCGAGAAGCGACGTCGATTCACATGTCTCGAGAAGATGGTAAAGACGGGATCCGAAGATGGGGACTTTCTTTGGATCGTGGGACATCAGGGGAAGGACCACCGATGTTACCTCTGGGACAACACGAGAATCGAAGAATCCTGGCACCCGTGCCGCAAAGTTTTCGATTTCCTTATCTTCGTCGAGAGCTTTGAGTGTCCATTCGAGTGAACGTGTGACCACCCTTGGTTCGGCAGTATAGGCACTAAGCTCGGCACTCTTCCGTTGGCCATTTAAAAGCCATTTGTTGTACTTTGCAATCCGGTTGTCAAGCGCCTCCTTCCACTGGATAGCACTAGGAGGCCCCGTCACTCGCCGCTGGCCAGTCCGACGCCATAAGATCGAGAAAGGTCCGTGAAATTGAAATTGGGCCTCAATATATCGGATGGCCTCAAAGATTTCGAGCACAGAAGCCTGGGATATACGCCATACGAATGCAGACATGGGTGTGCCGTACGGGCAATTGAAGTAAACGCTTGGTAAAACTGTCAAAGTTGCGTACGGGAGAGCGAACATCCCGATGCAGACGAGGGTGGTATACGCGACGGTCGCGTGGATCGGGAAAAGAAACTCGACAAGACCGGCGAAAAAGAGGAAGACGGATATGTGGAGGAGTGTGGAAATTGGCACGACGGCTTGCGCTAGGATTTTGAATCTACTCATGCCGTCAAATATATATGCTTGCATACGCCCGCGCCTGTGAATTGCATCGCGGCGCTGCGTAAGTTCCTGATACCGTCGGGCCCATTGTTGCATCAATGTCGCGGAAAGCGCACAATTCAAGCTGAGGACCAAACTGAGGAACCATAACACGTTGACCCTGACGGCGGAGGCTGTCGGATTGAATGGGCGACTGCTCTGCGCTGCAACGCTCGTGAGAGGTGTCCCATTAGAGATGTTGACGAGTTGTCCAGATAATTGAGTAAGGAGCGCATTGGTTGTATCGCCGGCATCGGGAGACAGCTTCCTGTAGCCCTCAATGATGAATGCAGCGACGGTGGCGGAGAATAGGCCAGTCTTCGACATGTGGTTTAGATGGTGAATATGCACAAGATGGGAGCAGGACTCACGAATACGAGGATTCCATCTGCATCCCCCTTCCAGGTCTCAACTACCTCTTTTCCCGCCTTCTCGGAAACAGTGAGGTACATCGACCAGAGCCCATCAGAAGAGTCTTCGTGGCTCTCTCCTAGTACACGAATGAGAATACAACCTGTGAAACAGCAAATCAACATACCCCGCTGAGCGTCGGTGTCATGGTTATCCACAGATTGCGATGCGGGGATATCCCCACGGTGATCGGTAGTAGTTGTGGTCTGAAAGTGAAGATCTGCGGGGTACGTAGTTGAAATTGCAGGCCGAACCCCAGTAACAGGGTGGGGCGGAACATCGATATACACATGCGCGCTGGGTGAAGCCATTTCTGGTGATCAAAGGATGTGACGATGGCCACTACGGAGGGAGGGTCAGCAGACAAAACAGAGCGGCTGAATACTGTCCTCCGCACCCCTAGCAGTCGACTAAATATGTGAACCCAACAGGCTAAATTGGCCTGCATCGTGTTGGAACTTGTCAACCGAGAAACGCCGCTACAGATAACCCGAATGATGGTTTGATTTCAAAATGTCACTGTTCTGTGCGCACAGAACCCTCGCGTCTGCCGCACTGCCTGTGTCAGTCTCCATCTAATGAATGGCCTGTACGCGGATGTTACGAGCTCGGAGTCACTAGACCCCTCACCATTAGATCATCGTACAGAGAAATCAGTGCTTCGCTAGGCGAAATGTGAACGCGAGCGGCCATCAAACGCATGTCATACTAGCCTGAGATATGAAATCCGCGAGGCATCGGGTCGGACTTGGTGCGTCTTTACACCGACCTTATACCGTGACCACGCCACCCTCAAGCTCCTATCTGCATTACGATTTTTCGACGAACATGTAAAGTGGAAAATGCCATGCGGATCTGGCTCGGTGTGCATTAGCATCAGTTGGCAATAGCCCAATGATGTTGTGGCGTGGCAGGCGTGATTGAAACATGCAACCCACTCTCTAGAGCACCCCAGACTCACACTTCTTTTATTCTGCCACACCCTTCTTTCCACTTGCCTGCGAATTCACACTGGGACGTTAGACTGCTAACAATCTCGTTTTTTTTTTTAACGTGACTGAGGTGTATCTTAGTACACGAGTATTCACTACCGCTCTGGTGGACACAATTCTAATGTCTTTGCCACCCACGACACAATCAGCCTGTAATCCTCTCCCTCTCGGCCCTCCCCAGCTCCAAACGCCGAGATCAAGTCATCATGCACGCCTCCAGGCAGGATGAACACCGTCGTGTCCTGCACCTCCTCCGCGATCCCCCGCGCAGTCGCCTCGATCGAATCGATCAGCCCCTCGTGCTCCCCAGCGATTACCAGCACGCGCCCCGCCACGCGCGCCAGCCCGCGCCACCGCCCACATGTCGCTGCGAACGCCGGCTCTAGGTGCGCACGTAGCTCCGGCGTCACTCCCGGCAGCACGCAGTCAGTAAATAGCTGGTACGTGCACAATGGCAGCACGTCCCGCGCGCGATTGCGTGTATACGACGGCGCGTCAGTACCGAACTCCATCCAGGGCGACAGCAGCAGCAGCCCGCCTAGGCATAGCGGTCCCGCGGGAGGCACGGGCAGTAATGGATGTGGGTGCATTAGCTGCGCGACGATCTGCATGGCGAGGTTGCCGCCTGCAGAGTCGCCCGCGAGGATGAGCTTGGACGGGGACGTGCCAGCGTCGAGCAGGTGCTGGACGGCCGCGAGGGCTTGGCGCACTTGCTTTGGGAAGGGATGTTCAGGTACGAGAGCTGGTAGGCTCGGTCAGTTACAGATATTAGAATAGGTGGTCTGGAGGCGCACAGTAGTTGAGTAGGGCGAAACCCACTGCACCCTTGAATTCCCTCCGTAGAGTCAGGAGCATGTCAAAGTGTTCCTCTCGCGCTGGGAGCACGTACCCCCCACCTAGGCGCCATCATCGTCAAAATAGGCAAAATGCGGTGTGGGGGTGATAGGCGCACCGGGGAAATACAGAACCACCAGGTCAACCTTCCGTGGCCCAATCCAGTGCAGCTTTGCGCCCTCGGTAAGCTCGATTGTGAGCGGCTCCGCTCCGTTCGTCGTGCGACGCGCCCATGCCTCGTACGTCTGTGCCGTCGTCTGGCCGAGTGCGGACTTGAGCTCCCAAGGGGTCCACGCGCGCGCACTGAGGATGTATCGGCACGCGGCGGTACGCGCCGCGCGGAGCCACGAGCGACCCTTGTTTTCGCGGAATACGCCGAGCGCGACGGCGAAAGCTGTAAAAAGCGATGTGCAGTTTCGTAAATCAGGACACACATCCCAAGCAAGGCGTGGGAGCAGGCTGGCATAGGGTAGATGATACTCACGCAGAACCATAATGACTGGGGCGATCTGTATCATCTGCCATAATGTGAGCGGGGGGATAGTGTCGCCACGTCGGTAGTCATCTGGAGAAGCCATGACGGACGGGCGTGGGGACAGTGGGGAGCACGGATTACCCCAGGCACCGCACTGGCTGGGGCTCGGTTGCGACGCTACGGCGTCTATTTGCTTGTCTATTTGACAATTTTAGACACTGCAAAACGCGATCTCTGCAGCCATTACCATAGCGGCGCAAATGTAGTACTCAGACTGACAACGGAGCTACCATCCTTCTCGAACCTTGACTTCGACTTCGGTATCAAAGTACGTGTTCAGGTAGCCGGACTATATTACATAAATTTCAGAACTATGATGGTGGCACCTGCATTGGCACTGGGGGCATCGTCCATCAATATTGAAACGAGAAAAGTACAGCAATTAGTTTCCGCCACGGAAGGACCTGATCAAGAACGCGACAATCGCATCATAATCTTTCCCGTTCCCGCCCTGCCCCACCGCGAACTTGACGATCATGTCTTCGTGCAATCCTCCAGGCTCGACCACCGTCGTCGTATCCTTCACATGCTGGCCAATGACCTCGCTAGCTTCAATGATCTGGTCAAACAGGCCCTCATGCTCGCCCGCAGTGATAAGTATCCGAGGGTATACCCCGTCGAGCCCAGACCACCAGCTAGCCGGCGCAGCGGCGGGTTCCACGTGGTGTTTCAGCTCGGGCGTCACCCCAAGCTTCACCAGGTCCGCCATGAACTTGTACGAGCCGGATAAGATCAGGTCTTTACCCTCGTTGCGGACATACGATGGCGCGTCCACGTTGTAGGCAACCCACGGCGAAATCAGCACCGCGCCAGCGAGCGGCTGTGAGAGTGTCGGGGGAGCGGGAATTGATGCGAGCGGGTGAAGGAGGTGCGACGCGAGCTGGAGTGTGAGGTTCCCGCCTGCTGAATCACCACCGATGATAATGTTCGACGGCGAGATGCCCTTCTGGATGAGATGCGTCAAGGCCGCGTTAGCTTGCCGAAGCTGGGTTGGGACGGGAGAGTCGGGAGCCAGTGCTTATAAGAGAGATCAGAATGAATCATTTGGTCTAGATATAGACCCACAATATTCCAAGGCGGCGACTCCGATTTCGCCGACGTCAGCAGATAGGGCATTCTGAAGGCTCTGTAAGAATGGGAAGTAGTCGAGGCGCGCTGGCAAGACGTAGCCCCCCCCTAGATCACGGAATTTCGGCGCAAATCAGTCAATGTATGCGTACAGTGCAAAGCGAGCAGGACTCACCGTGGAAATAGAGGAAGACCTTGTGATGGCTCGCATCTCGTCGCGGTCCTATCCAGTGCAGCTTCGCTCCCTCCGGAAGCACGTCCGTCAAGACCTCCTGTTTCACCGAGCGAGTCCACGACCGGTACATCTGGGACGTGGTCACGCCAATGAAAGAGCGCAACGTGTGGATGTCCCATTCATGATTGAAGATGTAACGCGCTACGGCCACGTTGGCGGATCGAGACCAAGACCTCCCATTGTTTCCACGAAAGATGCCAACCGCGATGGCGAACGCTGTCTGCGTGGTGAGCGCTGGCTGACTCAACAAGATGATGACTCACGCAATTTAAGGAAAATGGGGACGAGCCAGAGCCTCTCTCCGAGAGTGAGAGGCCGGAACGATTCGTCGCTCGAAGGAGTGGATGGCGACATAGTGACAAGCAAGTTGGTTTGTTGGACACTCGGAGGGCCCCGGAGGTGTGTTGCTTATATAGGTGCATGTCCGAGAGATGTTACGGCAAGATTGATGCAATACGTATTGATGTCGCTTCTTTTCTCTGGCCCTCGGACTTTTGTCGGACAGTCGTGAATTGGATCGGTTAATTAATCATTTCCAAATGGGAACCTGTCAGGTCCATCTTGGGAAGTGAGCTGTTATCGCTTTGACCAAAATCATTCCCTGTTTTTGAAGGACAGAGCCCTGTATACTGTATAGAATTATCCCACTCCTCTCGGCAAGGCTTTTGGTATCAAATGTGACGCTTCTCGATACTCATAATCACGTGCGTCCATTTTAGGTTGCGTGGATGGATACTACCCTGAGCCTGAGGTGAGTCTAAGACATTCTTGATGACAAATTTAAGTGCGATAGGAGCTCCATAGCATGTGGGAGGTCTTTGTAAACAATGGATGCCGATGGCCTCACTGTAATATGGAGTCGACATTCCCAAACAGCTTGAAGTACGTACCTTCTGACAGCCTTCAGACAGTGTGGAGCCTCGCGCGTGAGTTGCATGGACAGAGACTGACATTGGAGCATAGTCAGTCATTACAGGTATCTGATGCGAAAAAAAAGTAAGTTAATTAGCCTGGTACTGTGGACTACTGCCAGTGTAGACCCAAAAAGAAGACAAGTTAGGAAATGAAAGGAATATTTGCGTGGCCGGGCCGGACTCCGAGTCGGTGCGACTGTATAACTTCGGTACCTGGCACTGGAACCCTATTATGGCACTGGAACCCTATTACTGACCACTACGACCATGCGAAGTTGCCACCTCGAGAGGGCTTCTGGGTGGTTCGATTTCCATATAAATCAGTCGCACCGACTCGCAGACTCGATCGCGCGTGTTTCAAAGTTCTCTTGCGTGCTCCCGGCCCTGTGATGAATCGACGGTTCGTGACACTGGCGGACCATACCGTCAATAGTACCTAGGTCTAAGGCCTGATGACACGGGTACCACATTCACGACGGCGGACTTCCAACTTTCTTGTCGGCTGAACTGTTGTAAATGACCAGTCCTCGGACTCGCAAAAGAGGGAAATGTGCGCATCCAGCACAGCAGTCCGAGGTCGGCATTGGCAATGGCCATATTAGGTCGTTTTGCAGGCGCGACCGGGACCTAAATACAGGGCTGAATTCTGGACGATACACGTACATCGTGCAAAGTCCAATGTCATTGCCCTGCGCTATCACAGTGACTAAGTTACCTTCCGGAGCACCCCGGACTGGGACTGAGAACCCTGCTTTCTTCTCGTCGATTCTAGGAAGTGAGTAAATGAGTGCATATCCTCATCGCTGCTTGTCTAAGACGTCTGCACGTCAGCTGCTCAAGTTGCATCACCTCTGACATCCAATCGGCTTTGCTAGCAAAATCTCGCTACTCATACTCACGTTCTCCACTATGCAGATCCCCGCCATGTCGCTAGTCTCCTGCCAAACTCAGAACGACATAAAGTATATCAGATAGTTATTTTGTCTGCAGTAGCTCCCCAACGCCAAATTCTTACTCCCTCTCGCCTCCTTGGATCCTCCTCGATTCCATTACCCGCATGCCATACCTCCGCATAACCCTTAGCACGCAGCGCATCCTCCACGCCGCGCTCGCGTAGTAGCGCACCGAAAAGCACAAGGTGACTCGGCCACGCGTACTCATGCGGCGCACGTGCCGATGGTGGGAACGTGGTGTCGACGTGCTCAGGAACTCGCGGAGAGGAATGTCACAGGGTCCCGGAAAAAAATATCAGTCTCATCCTGGTACGTGCTGAGTTCTTCTCCACTGTCGGGGGCGAGAGACATGAGAAGTTTGTACAGAAAAAAAACATAGAGGACAATTGTACGCACTTCAATGGCGGCTCGCAACTTAGACGCCAGACGGGATACGGCGGTGCAGATGCGACTGGGCTGGAGTTGAGTGACAAGGCATCAGGAACCCAACATTCCGCAGCTCCGTGTCGGGCAGCCCCCGAAGATGCGAAAGTACGCTGATCTGGGCCGAGGAGTGCCAAATCGCAGCGTAGAGTGCAGGTGCCAGGGATAGCACAGCGAGCACCGAGGCGTGGGTGCGTTTGATCCTCAGCGATGAGGTAGGGGTGCTGGAACGGGGTCGAGTACGATCATACAATGAGACGAGGGAGTACGCGGCGAGAATGTGCATTGCCGGTACCAGCGGGTGCAGGAAGCGCCATTCCTTGTGCCCTGCAAACGAGAACACCGTCCCTGTCCATATCACAGTATAGAGTAGCAACTTGAGTGGGCGCGTGCCTTGTGTTAAGGCTAGATAGGCGCCGTGCAGGACGAAAGGTAATGTAGGGCCCGCGAGAAGCGGGAGTGCTTGAACGAGATAATAGTGCCAGGGTGCAGAGCCGTAAAAGAGAGAGACGGACGAGGCGTTGACGCGAAGAAAGTTAAGCGGGTGAGCGTGGGGGTGCCGTTGTGCACGCTGTCGAGTGTGAAGAGTAGACATAATGTCACACATCTGTTCCATAGTGAGTGGGGCATTTAAACAACCGCTTATGGACATACATCGTAGCAACGGTGTCGATGATGAACACGCGCAGCAGGGCCGCATTCCGACGGAGTTGCCACAGGAGGGGCGGAAAGAGAAATGCCCAGGTGATAGCACTAGTGATGCGAATTGAACAAGCTAGGGCGATAAATACCAAGAATTTCCGGAGCTGGGATCTACATAGACAATAACGCCTTATTATGACAGCGGGTGGTGTATCTGGAGTACCTGGTTGGAAGGACGCTCGCATCCCAAGGATACCAGCTTAGTGCTGCCGTCGTGAGCGTCGTCTCCAAGGAGTTGGACATTGAGCGGGACAAGGATATGGCGTGAAAAAGGACGTCAAGAAAGAAAAAACTAACCAGAATTCTGTCAGATACACTTTAAGCAACGCAGACAGGCCAAACTCACAGTCGCAGGAACGTATCTCTGTCCAAGTGTCTTCCGTGCAACCTCTCGGACCCAAATATCAGTGCCAGCAGCTAACAATCCGTGCATCATTTCGGTGCAGCAACCTTCGGTCAGTCAGGGAGGCACATCAATTACAGCAATCTAGGGAGAAGTATTTGACTCACTAGAGAGAAGTTTGGTCCAAGCCAAGAGTTTTGAGTACCCAATACACGGGGATGTTCAATGCTGGATACAGGACGCTACGTATTGGTGGCTTGGATGTCCATTCCCAGGTTAAATCACCGTATCCAAAGACGATAAAGTGAGCAGGCTCGAGGCCTGATAATATTCATCTGGCTGAAAGAACGTCCTCGTAATCAACGCGAGCGAAACTCGCACCGCGAGTGCGAGTGCTGTAGTGTAAGTCATCGAGCGCTGACAAACGGAGGTGACGGTCCGCTTTTCGTCTCCGCCTCTTCAGATTCCTTTCTTGGAACCGGTGTCGCTCTTCCGCTTCCGAGAGTCATCAAGGCGACTCAAGTCTCAACGTACTCAAAGCCCAAGCACGCATGTGATGGGTGCGCTGACCAGGGAATGCGTCTCCTACGAGCGAGTCTCCTGCATAGGCCGCGTAGATACGGGCTATTTTCTTTTGCCGCGTGACGTTTACTCCAAATCGAATTTGAACGTCCAACCAACGTCGTCGGCCACTTCATGGGGGAACACGAACACGCCCTTCCTCTAGGTTACATGCCGCAAGGTAGATTCTCTAAAAGTAACCTATCGATCAGTTCCATGTCGTCAACTCACCAACAAACTCGATGTTGAGATTCGCGACACAGGTCGCGACATTCAGTTACACCATGTACATTCACTCATACCGTGTAACCTTTCCGTTCAGGATTCTTCTGAGGGTAAGTGACAAGTATCCAATCAATCCTCCAAATATTCGACTCCAAGTTGGCAAACGTCCGAGTAACTACAGTGTGAGACAACACGGTAACCTTCACTATTGTACTGTAGCGCATCAACGAGTGCCCATGTCACACGTCGTGAAGGTGTGAAGGCACGAGGCAAATAGCGACTTGGGGACAGTCCGAGGCGGAATCGCACCACCCAGTTCTATCGCCCGCGCACGATATCGGTATAACTTAATTTAAGGTGCAACAACGGCTGAGGAAATGCTCCCAGAGGAAAGTGTAAAAGGTGCCTGTTGAGAATGCAGGCAAGTCCGGTCGTCATAACGTAGTGAGGCGAACTCGAAGGTTGTGTCCGGCGCGGGTGGGATAGGATATGGAAGAAGAGGTGCAGATGCAGTGCGGCAACATCCTCAGATCGGATTCTTTGTTATTCTCCATCAGTTGATTCGTTGCAGAAAAGATCCCACTACGATAAGATGGTCCCGCGGCAAAACCGTCGCTACGCTGCACCAATCAGGTGATGCGATAGGCCGGATCGTTCGGGAACAAACGGAGTACTACAGTACGGAGGCCCGCTGCATAAAGTCAAACAATTTTTCACGCATCGCATATCTTTCACCTCCCAATCTCTCTCAGCCAAACACGCCATGCCATCCACAACGCTCCACTTCGATGCGATGTGGGTGCCCACGATATCGCATAATGATTGAAGGTCTTGCTCACTGCTACACCACCAGCCTCTTCGACATGGACGGAACGCTGATAGACTCAACGCCAGGCGTCGTCGCTGCATGGGAATTGTTCGCCGAGACATACACCGAAATTGATGTCCAGGAAATTCTCGAGAGTCCGTGCGATCAATACTGACTCCACCCTCTGTTTAACTGCTAACGTGAACTACAGACACTCATGGCGTGCGCACAGTCGAGTCCCTCAAGACGTTCTGCGCGCATCATAGACCCCGAAAAACTCGAGGTGACCTCTCCCACGCTCCATTCTTCAGGCGCAGCAAGCTAATACGGCGCTCCAGCTGGAGGCTGCTCGCTTCGAGGACGCGATCATCACTACGTCCAACGAGAACGGGCGGGCAGGCATCGTGCTCCTTCCTGGAGTACGCGCCATCATCGATAACGTGAGTACTAACATGACCGTTCACTTCGTGGGGACGGACATCGATTTGGATGCAGTTGCGTGATAGCAAGCACTGGACGATCTGCACTAGCGCAACACGGGGATACGGCTCTGCGCGCTCGAGGTTGTAGGCCTCGTTCCTCCGGAAACGATCGTCTTCGCGGAGGACGTCGCGCAGGGCAAGCCGCAGTATGTTTCTACCGACCTCTCCCCATTAAGACATTCCTCCCTGAATGCCACGTAACAAGACCAGATCCGTATCTGCTTGGAGCTAAGCGATGTGGCGTACGCCCCGAAAAATGTATGTGTGCTCAACCCTTGGACGATAGGCCGATCATGGAGAGGAAGCTCATTTTTGGTTGCGGTGCACGCGTA